>JAHZMX010003208.1:0-20439 GCA_027743895.1 Seira musarum
ATCAATACTCCGCTGATGACGTCAGCTACGTAATAAAGAACAACAACTTTGGGCACTTTATCTTTCTTTCATACTCTTGCACAAGGCAAAAGAGCGAAATATCATTACAAATAAGGAACGTAAGCAATAATGGCATCAAATAATCATAGTGTTTCAGTTAAGTCCAACGGTGGTGTTAGGAATGAGGAATTACAATTTCCGCCGCAACTTTTTCAAAATCGGTTATCACATGATAAAAGAGCGGGTGGAAATATAATTGAGCCCGTTGAAAATTTTTAGCACTTGGACGGAAAAAAGCGCATCCATTTAAAATACGGGTAGCATGAACGGGCACTCATTATTCATTCTATTGCGATGGATTGGGGCCATCTTTTTAATTTTCAAAGTGCATTTGTAATTCAGATGTTCCGTGGAGTACCACTAAATGATGCTCTGCATAAAATCACCAACTTTTGCTGGCAATTTGTCTGCCATAGTGTGCTTGCCAGACATGCACCCTACGTAGTGCCCATTTTTGGCTAGTGATGGTTTTCCAATTTCAATTTCCAATGCGTTTCTAATCAAATCCAATCCAATTCCAATCCACTGGGCACATTGGATTGGGGTATCGCCATATTGGATTGGAAATTGTAATTCTTCTCATTGGATTGGATTGGAAATGATTGGGTTTTTTTCCAATATTTCCAATGCATGGAAAGCGCCAATTTTCTATTTAAGCAAAGAATTTTTTGAACAAAACTGCAGGTTTTCTCTTCAGACTCTAAAATTAGGTCAATGAAAAACTAAAGTTTACATAATTTTTCCTTTTTGTACTAATTTCCCAAATATCTTTTGCAAAATTTCAACGAAAACGCAAGACTTTGGTAAAAATGTTGAATATTGGAAATTTTTCAAGCCAATCCAATAAAGTTCCAATATTGGATTGGATTTGATATTGGAATCTGAACTTTTACATTGGATTTGTATTTGAATATGGAAGAGGAAAATTAGATTTGCATTGGAAAAACCCATATTGGATTGGATTGGAACCATCACATTTGGTATTAACATGTGGGAGATGTTTTTTAATGTATTTCGAAAATTAATCTGAAGTGCCAAAAATGTCCAACGTGTCTATATAAATTTTTATTTCGCTATTTCATCCTGTGAAAACAGAACTTCAAACAATTGCAGCGGAAATCGTTATTCCTCATTGCTAAACGAGTGGAGAAAGTTCATACTTTTCTTTCCATTCTCATTTTGTTACTACATTATGCAACTTAAGGATTAGATAAATCTGCTACTATTAGCTGCTTAACTCTTGAGTTAATTAATACTATTTCTAGTTAAATTAGCTCTGATCGCACCGAATAATAAAAGTAGTGTAAAAACTCATCATATTTAGCTCACAACGAATGAGATATTAACATTTGCCAATAATAATAGTCTAACTTAGATTTTGTTTTTGGTTCACATTCGCAGTTGCAGCTAAAGTCGCCTCGTTCAGCCAGTCAATTGATGTGGCATGGAAACGTGATATCACGCTTCTCTGTTACGCAATCGGTGTGCCCGAGCCCAGCGTTCAATGGCAGTTTAATGGAAAACACATCGAACTGGGATCCAGGAGAAATGTAAGTTCTCCTCTTTCTTATTAATCGTATAAATTCAAGCGCAAATCTCCATCACGAAATTATAACTCTGAGATACATAGTTTTGCAATGAAATGGCAACAAAAGTTCAGGGATAAAATGCAGCATACACCTAAACATTTTTCACAAACATCGACAATTTGGCAAAACCAAAGGAATAGGATCCCTGTAAACTTTACCGGAGAAAACTGTATATGAACGGCTCCTCTTTTAAAAGTCAAAAGTACATTAAAAAGTGTGACAGCATTCCGTTAATTCAAGTATTGGCTTACTGACTGATTTCAATATTCATCACGTGACGTATTCGTTGTTGGCAGGTTGATGTAGGTGGGAAGCTGACTATTCTGGAATTGACACCAGAGGACAAGTAAGCTAGCTCTACCCAATTCCACTTCAAAAAACTATTTCATGGGAAGAACTAACGTAAATTTGTTTCTTTCACAGCGGAAATTACACGTGTGTGGCAGAGAATTCTCATGGATCTGACTCAGTCTCGTATTACGTCAGAGTTCAGACTCCACCACAGTCTCCAATTCTTCAAATCGCGGAAGCATCCTCCGACGCTTTGAAACTCACATGGACACCAAAATCGGATGGAGGAACCCCTATCTTAGGTAGGAAAAAAACTTTTTTGCTACTATAAAAATTGCCATATTATTTTAAAAAACTCAGCAAGGCCACATGAAGGTGTACTCATACTGCGTGAAGACTTTTGTAATAGAACGCCGGAAGTAGAACGGATTTTGTGATTGGCTTTGTCAACGGGTTCTAGAATAGTGATACTTCCCATTTGAACAAAATCCCTTAAAAAATACACGGTTTTATCTAGCAGCGTTCTCACTTTTTCATTAATTAATTCAAATGAACGTTAACTCCTTGGATGTATAAAAACAAAAATGGTAGTTAAAGGCGCAATAAAAAACTTAACTGATCCAGGCAAGCCTAGTTATATCATCTTTTATCAATAATATGAATTATTGATATCAATTTTAATAATTTTCATAAGATATAGACAGCCAATATTTTATTTTCTCTTTCCCACTGCACCGTTTAAAATTAAAAAAGTCGTTATTGCATTGTATTTGAATCGCTAAATGGGATAATGCGAAAAAGGAAAAAATGCAAATAAGAACAGTTTATTTGCAAGGATGTAACCTTAATTAAAGTCATTAAATTTTTCACCATATCATATTGACAATTCAACTGTTTTTTAATTTACGAAAAAACGTTAAGGTTACCTGATCAACTACAAACAGAGTGGTGGAGATTGGGAGGAATACGAGGTAAGGCGGGGTGCTACGAGTCACGTACTTCAAGGACTTGTATGTGGGTCAAGCTATCAAGTCTATATCACCGCTTTCAACAAAATCGGAACTGGACTACCCTCAGATATCCACTCCCAGAAAACCAAAGGAAATGGTTAGTGTACTTACTACATAAGTTAATATGTGTTATAGACATTTTGGCTTTGGGAAAAAATCGTGCTTAATTGGGAATTACTATATTCCATCACTTGGATTTATAACGTCAAAAAGTTTTAGAAGGCTTTTCCCAATGTCATTTGGCTCCACTGCAAAATTACACAAACCTTAGTGAAGCATAAATTTTTTAATACGATACATAGAATTAGTTCTTCGTAATGTAAAAAAGTTAGAGAGTTTAATTCTGTGAATTTTTTAATAAACTTAAAATTATTTTAACTTGAAAAGAGCATTTCTTTGAATATTAGGATTCTTTTTAAAAAAATTTCCCACTGCTGTTGTGGAATTACTAATCTCTCAATTGACTGGCCTAATGCACAGGTACAAATGATAAAAAACGTGTGGGTGGAAGTTGTGATTTACAAAATAGGTTTCTGTCCTGCGAGCAAATGTCCTGTAAAATTTTTTAAACGCTTTAAAAGAAGGCCATTTGTTCCAGATTTGGACAAACGCATTACTATCTATGTATTTCTAATCAGTACTTTTTGTTATGAGTTCTATATGAAAGTTGCAAATAGGTCCAGATTATTGTAGTGAAGAACAAAAACTCGTTTAAGCCCCTTTGAAAAATTTGGCAATTGAAATCTTAACAATCTTGACAATGTTAGCCCAATGTTGTCTGCGGATCTAAAATTTGGGCTGCAGGAGTTATGCTCAAGGAGGTTAACAGAAGGTGGTATAAGTTTTTTATGCAATCAAAAGCGCAATGGACTACAACTTTTGCAAGTTTATTAGGCTAAAATTAAAAATTGAAATAAAGCGCGATAACTTTTTTTCAGCAAGTCAAAATCGTTTATAAGTATATCATAAGTGCAGTTGTTTCTTGTGGAATCTATGCTGCAAAAAATTTTAGCACATTTTAATAATGGGAAGGAGTATTTTAATATTTTTTTTTTGGATTTGACCCTTTTTATTTTGCAAAAGTTGTATCCCGTCCTTTGTATTGCCTGAATACCTGATACCACCCTCTTAAAGCAGCTAAATAATAACTCGCGTAGTCCAAAATTCATCATGAACAAAACGCCAAAACCAAAGATTCCGATTTTACCATGGAACGAAACACATGCCCTTTTAAAAATGCAAAGCATTTATTATTTTACCAGGATCAAGTTTGAAATAAAACATTTGGATCCTGAGAACGAAGTTCAAATTTAAAAAAGACTATCTCTTTCCTTATCTAACCAAATAATCATTACGATTATTTCTTTCTTTTCCTTCTTCGACACGCCGATTAGGCTTAAGAAAGAAGTGTGCTAGTCGTTTCTACCGGACGTACAGTAAAACTCTCAGTCCTAAAATGTCTGTTCGTGTTGTTTGCATTTATGTTGATTACAACTTTTCTTCCGCGCTTTTTTGTAGCACCAGTAGCCCCAAAGAAACAAGAGGTACTACATGGCAACCACTCGGCAATAAGTATCCGTCTCGACCAGTGGCAGGACAATGGATGTCCTATCATTAGGTATGCCGTGGAGTATAAAACTTCATCAGAAAAAAATTGGCATCGAGTTTCCATCGAGGTAAATATACTACACTTTACGTTTGACCTAAACTAAGCACAGCCAGCTTTTTCAACACGATTTGGACTGTGCTGAAACGTATTCAAAGTATTTTCTACTTGTTTGTAATAGGAATCAGCAAAACTGTATACTATAACTGGCCTGCAGCAAGGGACAAAGTACGATGTTCGTGTGACGGCAGAAAATGATGCTGGAGCTACTACATCGAAATATGACTTTGTCACACTAAAAATAGAAGAAGGTAAGTAAAACTTTGCAAAAAGCGGACTAACTGTTAGATTGACGACTGAAGTTCTTTGTGAAATGCTTCTACATTTTTTAAAAATCTTGGGCTTTTGCATTATTCTTGTAAAAGTGGGTTCACAAGATATTATTTTGAGACTGGAGCTAAATATACACAAATTATTGTTTGCCTGGATGTTGAAAAATTTTGTCATTAAAAATGTTTGCATAGGTAAAAAATTGTATGGAATCAAATTATTGTGGACATTTTTTGGGATTTCTTTCAGGAAATCTTGGTCTGGAGGAAGCTCGAACTGAAAGAGACACGGCTAGTGACTCTTCGTCTCTTAATACCACTCTTTTCATTGTCTTTCCAACTGTATCGGCTGTGGTTGCTGTAACTGGTCTCCTATTTTTTATCTGCTTTGTCCGGAGAAAAAGTAAGTTTGAAAACACGACCCTATAAACACCAGAAAAAATTTAGAGAAAGCAAGTTGGTTTAACTTGATACATATAGTCAGTCTGTTTTGTCCTGTTTCGAAAAGTCTTATATATTCTTGCTTTTATCGTTTCTCGAGCAAGTTCAAATTCTCTTATACGTTTCCACCCAATTTTTGCAAAGAAAGAACTCAATTTGTTCAAATTGATTGCGACTTTAAGTGTTTGATTTAAACAACTATTGCATTGCCCCGGAAAATATGCCATGGCGTTGATATTAAAGGCATGCACAAGCCTAAAAAAAATTGCCACAGACAAAAAAGATGCTAAATCCGCAAGTATTTCAAATTTTACGCAACGTAGTCTATGTCTATACAATTGCATACCTGACAAATTTATACAAAAATGGATTGCAATAGTTATTTACAAGTCCACGTTTCAAATAATTCCGCTAGGAAAATAAGTGTTTTCCCATAATGTGAGCAAGTTTTTTATTTTAATATCAAGGTTAAAAATTTCGATTGAATTATTTTGGAACAATGGCATGCATATTAGTTTTAAAATCAAAATATTTCTAACCTTAAAAACTTAAATAAACGTTTTTGAAAGAAATGGAATCAATTACATTTGATTGTGTTTTATGAAAAAATAAATGCATCAAGAAATCCAATTTTATTCAGACCTCAGATATACAAAAAGTCTTAGTTATTAACTTGCTAAAATATCTCCGTAATCCTTTATGTGTAGGAATGGGCTTAGGTGGAGGAACGAAAACAATTATAGGTGACCATCCTCATCACCACCCTGCTGGTCTGCAAACCCTTATGGAGTCTCATCAAAGTCAACGCAACAACAGGGACCAACATTACTGCATTGTGAAAAGTACAGATCATCCGTATTTTGGCGAAACACCAGGAGGCCAGAACGACTCAGCTCGATACAAAAACATGGATTCTGCAGGTAATATTATCATTTGACTGTCCTGCCTTATATTTTGGCTGGCTTTTTTAGTTCCTACACCAACCAATCTGACTTAGTGCAGACCAGGTACACAAATTACATGTCAAATTTTTATGGTCAGACAAGTAATCCAAATACGTTTTTGTGACTTGTTAATAAAAGTATTTTAAGAAATAAAAATCTTGCGGTGTTCTTTATTCTGCTTGGATGGATGCGAACGATTTGGTTCCCAAAAAACAGTAACAGTTTTTCCGAATGACAACGAGTGTTTCTATATCTCTCTGTAATGCATACTCCATCTAATTGGGAACATGTGGAGTATATTTTAGTTTATTTATCTTTCTAGCAATCAGGAATAATAATATAAAAACGGGTGCAATGACGATAAAAGCTTATATACCGTATATTCTGATTTAGAACGCGGGGTTTAAATAGTGCGGGGGTCTGAAATAGAACGCAGAGTGTTGGTGGCGATAAATTGAATAAAACGCAGGTCTGATAAAGAACGCGGGTGTAAAATTTGAAAGCCTAATGACATAGCTGCCTATTAGGCACCTGCACAGTGCTATCATTGCATATTTTGTTCAAAAACACAAAAAGTATCTATTTCATACGTTTGATTGGGTTTAGGTATTCAGTTGGTGTACGAGTTTGGTGTAAAATATAAATAAATTACTTCGATGCGTAAATATCTGACCCATTACTCTTTAATAAGGTTAAATAAGGCTTAATAGAATGCGGGTCTGAAATAGAGCGCGGGTCTGAAGTAGAACGCGGGTGGTCGAGAGGGACAATTTAAATACAACGCGGGGCGTTCTATATCAGAATATACGGTACTCACAATGGATTCACAGACGTTACTGGTTTGAAATTAGAAAAAAACATGCCAATTCAAATCCACGCTTTTCCCAACGCCGTTAAATAACCGTTACATGATTTTAGCTTATCATTTGCGTTTCTTACTTTTATTTAAGTACACTTGCAACTACCTGATACCGCGATGCTAAACTATATGATAAATTTAAATACTTTTAATTATATCTACTCTGTTGCCGTTTATAAATTGATTTTTATCAAACCATTTTTCGGCCACACCCGATTTTCACAATAAATTCGTAGTAACAATTTCCGTTGCAGTTATAGATTGCTTTGACTTGTAAATTAAGTGTTAATAGCATTTTGCCTATTCGTGATTTCATAATGTGTTCTCATACCTATTCATTATAGTTTTGCTGACTTTATGAAATAAAGAAATGTGAACATAAGCATACTTACACGGCAAAACCGGATTATCTAACGAATTTTTAACGACATTGGATACAATATGGATTAAAAAATACATATTTTTACTAGACACTTTTACGTGCTGGATCGAATGGTAGAAAAAATTTGGTTTTAAAATTCATATTTTGGACGAATATGGTCTGTGGTTCCATTGTCAGATATTAAAGTTTAATGTTTTGGACTTTTTGCGTGTATCAGAAAAATATTAACCGGTTTTGTAATTTTTGAAATTTTTATAACTCAACTGAATTGGTGACAGGTGGTAGTGAATTACAAATGTATAGATGACACAAAGCCACGTTGGCTTCATCAGATCTAAAAACCTCCTAAAACCACAAAAAAATTCCTATATGCTTAAGAAAGTCCCTGGTTGTAGTTAACTTTAACGCTACCGCATTTTCATTTTTAAAAGCCATACAGATTTCATTGTTGAAAAGAAAGTGATGATTTGTTTTGCTGAAAGCGGTTAATTTTCTCTCTTTCTTTCTACTAGATTACATTGACGATATTTGTCCTTATGCTACATTCCAACTTCCTGAAAAGCCTCCAGGAAGACCGGTTCTCACAGGAGGAGTTGGTGGTGCACCACTCCTGGGGATAGAAGGTGTTGCAGCCGGAAGCAGTAGTGGCGGTGCAAGTAGTGGTGCATCTAGCATTGCAAGTACAAGCACCACAGGGATAGGAACTCGAATAGGAAAAGGTAGAAATAAGCGGCATGGACAACATCACACTGGAGATACGATGTACAGTGTTGGCAACATATACAGTGGCCCATACCACTCGGTGCAGTCACCCGGGCTAATTTACAGCCAGGCCACATTACCACTTCGAGTAAGACAAAAAATTGACCAAACCTTACTATTCAGAGAAGTTAAGCAAAATTTAAATCGTAACAAATGTTAACCACACCCCTAAGTTGATCAAACTAATTGTCTTGTGCACAGATTTAGGGCTGAAGAAACATCACATATTATTGCCGAATTGTGTGACTATTGTCGGAATTATATTTGGCGGTGAGACAAATGCGGGGTTTTGGTTTTCAGCAAAACGACTTGAGAGCGAATAATTTTTCACTAAAGCATTGTTTATCAATCAAAAATTAGCTTTGTTTATGAAAACTCAAATTGCTTTGGTGAAAACTCAAAGTTGCCAAATTTTCCTCCGACAAATAGGCCATCCGGTATAATATAAAAACCGGTATATACCCCGGAATCAAAAATTCACCTTGAAGTGGATTGGTTTGAGAGTAATGTGTACCAGGTTATCTTTGCGTATAACAGTTTATTTGTATATAAATTAGGCAGTTGACAGTCATAATTTAAAAATTGAAAATACCGCAAACGTTTTGAGCTTCTTATGCTGCTTTGTGAAATTTGCCGGTATTTTTTTCTTCGAGGTCAATGTTGTCTTTCGCAGCAATTATGTTAAGTAGAGATACCTCATGGAATTGATCATTTGTCAGAACCAGTGATGCAGAAACAGAACAGGTCCTCATTAATCGCTCTCACTATTTACTATAACTTTCAATGCAGAAGCACTTATTTCTGCTCTTTTGAGTCCATGTTAGCAAGCTAATAGTTTACATTAGGATTATGATTAAAATGAGGATCCTGGTTTATTTTAAATAATTTATTAAAGGATCCTGAATATCCAAGACCTCATAAAAACGGAGGTGGCGGTGGAGGAACACTAGGCCGAACTAGTACACGCAGCAACAAAATTCAGAACCCCAACCCTAACAACTATCTCAACTCGGAAGGCATAGACGGTAAGGAGTTTGATGCAAACTTGGCAAACCCAGATTTGGAAGTAAAGAGAATCATGTCGTTGAACATGCCGATCTCAGAATATAACACCCTTGGGTCCGATTCTGAAGGAGAGAATCAACAACAACATGCTTCATCAGTTCATCAATACCAACATCACATAAATATGATCATGAATATCCCACCACCAGCAGAAACGCAGCTTGCTTTAAAGCAGGCGGCATTTGCAGTAGGGAGGAAACATGAGCAGAATCTTTGCCACCAGATACCACAGAATGAATATCTAGGTGAAAATAATGGAACTTTGAGTCAGCATGAAATGGTCACCTTTCGACAAAAGCAACGCTCAGGTAAAGTTTACAATAGTCATGTTCAAGTAAAGCGACTTTTGGACGTATAGACAAAAATCAATTTTCTAAGTAAGCAATTTATTAATAAAAACAACGTAAACAAAAATTCAAGTACCGCGAATTCTGATATAGAACGCGGGGGTTGAGGGCTATGAGGTCATAAAACGCGCGTCTGATATTAAGCGCGGGCCTGCAATAGAACCGAGTCCTGTGTGTGTGCATAAAATGCTTTTTAACTGGTGTCAGACCATATGTATGAAACACGGTTTCTCGTTGACTGGGAGTAAGGGCAAACACATGCATATCGTACGCAACATTTTTCAGGATGCGAACAAGTTGGTTTTGAAGCATTGAGCCCAGAATCCAGCCAATGGAAAAAAATAGATACAGTATTGAGCCTTTGGAATTGCAAACAGCAAAGAATATATATGAGTAAAATGAATTTTTGGGAAATACCGGGGTTTCATATTTTCGTTTCCAACTTATTGCGTGAAAACAGGGCAAATTGTCAAAAATTCCGTTTTTGGGCGACCTGAGACGTTATATATATGTACTTAAGTGTACTTACTTCACAGTTATTGATAAATGCCTTGTTTATATTCCCGATGCTAATTAAATATTATTTTCTCCCTTTGAACATTTTTTCCATTTTCTCGGAAACAATTTCCCACCTGGATGCGAAGTTCTACAAACTGGAAAAATTCTCGTCTTTGGTAATAAGCAGTCACAATCAAACGGCAGTTAACACAAATTTTGATCGGCTGAAAGGTTTAAACTTGCTACTTTTCCTAACTGTACACATAAAGTACCAAACTTTCCCTACCAAAGTGATTAGCGCTAATAAGACTGGTGACTACACGGGAAGATATAGCGCCAAAATAAGGAATTCTTCCTTAGAATATTTGATACAATACTAAGACTCAATACAAAAATTGTTGGTCCTTCAAATGTAGTAATGATCATGAAAATAGTATCTATTTCTTTGCCAAAATCTAACAAAACTTTGGTTCTTTTAAAACTCGCGTCGAGATGAAAAATGCGTTTTCTATCAATTTGAATATTTTTTTATAATATATGGTTCTTCTGTTGTTGTTTTTTGCAAATTCAAAGATCCAGTCATAACTTCGGATCATTCCAGTAGCTCAAGTGACGAGTCCTCCCCTACTACAGGAACAAGGAAAGGTTCCTTTCTATCGAGGAAGACTAAATCCAAAACCAGTGTCCAAAGTTGTTCAAGCGTAAAGCAAAGGGTGCGGAGTAGCAGTGGCTATTCTAGCCATACGGAAGAGACATCCTTTGGGTACGTTTTTCGATTTTCTGATTGATTTTTCAGCATGAGTTATCCTGCTGTTAGCCTCGGTATAGTTTCAAAGAGAAGAAATCCAAACATAACTTCATCCTAATGCGAAAAAATATGCCATAAAAAGATTATTTACCTATCTTCAGCGGTTTTTATTAAGTCTCACAACATTATGTGACTATGGCGTTGAGATTACTATCCTTGTTTCTTAGTCAAAATGAACAGTAACTCAATTGACATGAAATTTCAGAGCCATAAATTTTGTGACTTCAGATACATTCGAATAATACAAATTCAGTCTGTCTAACAGGTTTCAGCCACCAACATTACCTTCCGACGACGTCGGATTAAATGCAGAGAAATATGATCTTTCCGCACTCCAACATGAGCTTAAGTACCCTTCCTATTTAAACTCTATGAAACGACAAGGTCAGAAGAGACCATTGGGGAACCATCACATTCAGTCCCAAATGCCACAAGCGACTAAAAGTAAGCAGGGAACTCTCGGCCGTGACGCAAGCTATCACATTGATGTATAGCATGAGGGAAAGTGGCTCCCAAGTGGGGTCACTTTAAATTCAAACAGCTTATCAAGGAAAAAGCATGGAAGCCTCAGCAAAGAATTCTGTAGATGATAGAAGAGGCAGCCAAAGCGGAGTATCTGAATGGTATGAGCCTTTCAAGGGTATCAACACTCTCAGTGGAATCGACACTGGTAGATCAACCGCGGCAAATGACGCCACAATTATAAGCAGCGGTGGAAACACAAGCGCGACAAACACTGGAGCTGGACCAGGAAGTGGCAGCAAGTTTTGGGATGAAGTTGACAAATTGTCATCAGCTTATTTTAAAACATCCTCGTCATAAACTTGAAAATCAATTTTTCCAAAGGTTGTATCTACTTTAAATTTTGTTTATCTCCATGTTTAAATTTAAGGGATTGGAGGTCCATTTTTTGTGCCAAACAAATAATCGCTGTGAAATTATTCGGTGCCATTTATCTAATGAATGCATACAAAAACGTGCTTAAAAGAAAATGATTTCAAAATGTGTGAAAAATAAATAGGTGATGAGAAAGTAAAACGTCTCCTATTACAAATTTATTTGATAACGAAAGAAATCGTACGGTTATTGAACCTGGAAGTATTTATTAAATCCAATTTACAAACACGCACTGCAAATATGTTTTCAACTTGAAATTTCTTATACTTCAATTAACAGTGTGTTGTAAAAAATAATTCCACGTCATGGACTAAAGGGCGACGACAATCTCTTTTCTTTATCAGCAAAGACAGTAGCACAAATTTAGGTAGCCCTCTATTAGCATCAGTTTCTGAAAAATTTATTCTGATTCCGCGGAAAATAAATTTGGCAAATCCAAGTTCGTCAACAGAGTAATAGGAATATTTTTTCTTACTGCTCCACTCAGGTTGCCACAACATATCCATTATGCAAGTTATTAATGAAAATATTTAGCATTGTGCTCAAATAACAACCCCATTTGTCAGTCTGTTGATCTCGCTTTCTAACCAAATCATATAAGATTCATAAATGGTTTATCTTACAATTACTTTTGTTAATATTGTTCATACTACTATAACTATTAGAAGGCTAAAGTAAAAATATAACTGCAGTGTGAAACTGATGCGCATTAAACATGGCTTTATTGACTCCGGTTTTTAATATCACGGACAAACATGGATTTAATCTTGGAACATATAAACATAAACACATAGCACATAAATGTCAAAATTTTGTCGAAAACAGAACTTTTCAGCTATGCACATACGGGCTTAATACTTCCATTCGTAGCTCGATGATTGGAATTGGCCGCAACTGGCACTAGCAAGCCTGCATCGTAATGACCCAAAATGATCCACTTTTGTCCGGATTTAAGGATTTTGCCATACAAAAATGCAGGATTGGAGAACAAAGGCAAAAATGAAAAGGAACTTTACTGTTTCCGGAAAACGAATAATGATTAATTATAAACAATTTTGCTTTGGTCCTCAATTTTGTTTCTTCAAAAATGGACTTGACCACCGAATAACACGAAATGCTTCGATGGATAGTACTTTCTGTTGAAAATCTCGTCGCAGTGATTGGAAGAAGCAGTTATTTTGTCTCATAAATTATTCCAATTAAATAACTGGATCTCAACACGCTGGTGAGAGTGCAAATGTAAGAAAGCTCTACATATTGGATTGAACATTGTAAAGGGCACTGACTGCTGAATTTTGAAATAAGATGTCCTGCATTCGGGAAAGTAAGACAATTTTTCATGTCTTCGAGTTGAAAGAGTGAAACTAATTATGCCATTGTGTAAAATGGAAAAGTGAGAGTTAAAAAATTTCTACGAATTACTGATTTTGTCGTGAATCCATCTTTGTGAGTTGAGGGTGTTATAAGCCACAAAAAACCTTGGGTGATGTTTGCGGATCAAATATTACATTTTTAGTTTTGTCATATGTGATAGTATGGTGTTACCACTGCAGCAAAAAAACACGCACTTAAACACGAAAAAAGAAGAGTGGACCTACCGCTTATGGGTAAGTTTTGGGTAATTCCATTATAACATCCATTGTGTAAATCAGTGAAAGATTATTACTGTAGTTCTTGGTTTCCTGTCTTGTTCTGTTGCAAAAATGCGCTGCACCAAGAAAAAATGTTGGCAAGAACCAAATAATTTTTACTAAATAAGCCACATTAATCTCCTCTGAATTTAAAAGAATTGTATAAACCGAAAGCAAAATATCACCTTTAGAGCTAAACAAAAAAGGGTGCAAAAGAGCTCACGTAAAGTGACACTACTTACGCCTAATACAGCAATCTTTCTTTCTATATCGTCTGACTAATTTTGAACTTTACTCCGTTTGTATTTGATGTTTTATTTTGCGGAAATAATATGGAAGGATCCTAGTAGTTAATATAAAATTTTTGACTAAATTGAACACGAAAACAAAATAAAAAAGATCAAATTTTAATTTGTATGAGCGGATTACTCTCTGACCTAGCACAGAATTGATTTTTTGTAGCGCTTCTAATGTAATCTTATCTAATTTGTGCAATGCCAATTGTCGTGGGGTTTAAGATGTTTAGTACTGTGCCTGGCCATAATAGATAGCCGATCACGACGAATATTTTTTTGGAGAGTTAGGGCACGCAAACCATGCTATTATATGTAGTCAAGATCGCTGATTTCGAATCCGAAGTCAAACCCCATCCCCCGCAATGGGGGGAAAACAGCTGATTTTTAAAATGCTTTAATAAGACAATATGTATTTATATCAAACTATATAAAATAAGTGCCCGGAGTACGAATCCGATGTCAAAAATGGCTTTAATTAACACCGAGGCTCACAGTTCGAAAAAAACAGCTGACTTTAAAAATGTTCTGGAAACAAAATATTTACATGTTTATATATGTAATTGAAGATCCTAAATACGAATCTGTAGTCAAAAAATCATTTGGTCATTTGTAGACACTATTGGGGAGCAAACAGCTGATTTTTCAAATCGAGGCGCTTGGAGTTGACCAAATAATTTTTTGACTACATATTCGTATTTAGTGTCTTCAATTACTATAAACATGTAAATATTTTGTTCTCAGAACATTTTTAAAGTCAGCTGTTTTTTCGAACTGTGAGCCTCGGGGTTAATTGGAGCAATTTTTGACGTCAGATTCGTACTCAATGCACTTAATTTCATATAGTTTAATGTAAATATTGTGTTTCTAAAGCGTTTTAAAAGTGAGCCGTTCTCCCCCAATTGCGGGGGATGGGGTAGCCTAAATACATTTTTGACTTCAGATTCGAAATAAGCGACCTCGATTACATATAATAGCATGGTTTGCGTGCCCTAACTCTCCAAAAAAATATTCGTCGTGATCGGCTATCTATTTTGGCCGGGCACAGTAAATGAATTACTCAATGAACATCTCAAGTTTGATTGGTGGATTTCATTTTTTAATTTCCACATTATCGCAAAGCATTTAATACTCAACTATTCCAGGAGCTTCATTTGTTTTCTGTAATTGGTTTAAAGTTAATTAAGCGTGTATGACTTTCAATCACTTTACCTAAGCTGGTCCAAATATAGAAAGCAATACATTTACGGCCATTTAAATCATAACCTAATCTAGTAATTGAATCATGTTATGCCCACGAGAAAAAAAAACTTCCAAGCTAAAGTGAAAAGTTTGGTTGCCGAACGAATTTTTTATGTCTCAATCAAACGATCACTACCGATAAGATCTAGAGAGCTAATAGAAAGCAACAGAAATCGGAAATTAGATTACAACCACAACTATTTTAGTTTCGAAGACACTGCCTACGTATAAAATTCCGATGCCTTAATCTTGATCCGGCTTGATCTTGTGCTTAGATTCTCCGCACAATACCACTGTGTGTTGTCAATTAGCTTCCAGCTTTTTTCCATTTGATTTTTTGATACTCTTTCTACCATAGTTGTTATTGCTGGTGCGAAGGTTTAAGCTACTAATATATAGCGGGTTTTGGAAAAGTTTTGTTACGCTTAGAGTTCTTGATCCGTAATTCCGATTTTGTCTTCAAAGAGAATGTGACAAGATTGGAACCAACAGACAACGCAAAAAGTTCATTAGTGTTCCAGATCTTTCGAGAGTGAAAGTACAAGGGTGGCCAAAGTTAATGGGGACTAAGGCAGTTAAAGTTGTTCAGATTGAAACGGAATGAATTTGTTTAAAAACAGAGAGACTAAATTTTATGAACAACGTAGCAGAAGTAAATTTCCGTTATCTCTGCCCAAATGGACTACTTCGTTGATTAAAATGATGATGATGACACCAGTATTAAATGAAAAATATTAAAAAGGAACCTCTTTTTCTCGTTCCTGCACATTTTAGTTAAGCCATGTTTTAATATTTCATTCTAAAAAGGACGAGAAAAAAATCAATTGCGCCAGGAGGGTAAAATGAAGAGCAAAACAAAATTATGTAGAAGTGACATTGACACATGAAGAGCTCTTAACATCCGCCCAATCAAGACGTATTGAAGACAAATTTTATTTATGCAGCACTCTCAATGCTTTCTTAATCTTCATGGTTATATTCATAATCAATAAAAAGGAAAATTTGCTTTTGCGTCATTTACTTTTGCATTAAGTTTGGCCGTTTTTATTGTATGAAATATACATACTAATGGAAACCCTGCATTTCTTTTTCCCAGTTTCCTCACTTACTCTTCCGTGAACAGTTAAGCAAGCCAAGCAAACTGAAACTAAAACTCACAATAAGCCTAAGCCATAGTGTGGGAGAAAAGAGAGCACAAAAATCACGATTTGTATCAGCTTCACGAACCATAACAATAATATTCTCAGTCTGAAGAAAATAAATTCTTCCAAGCTTACCAAAAAAACGAAGAAAAGAGCGATGGGAGGTCCAGACAAAAAACGTTTATTTATTTTTGGTAGACAAAAAAAAATGCAAAAAATGGCATTACAATACTTTCCCCTAAAAATCATATTTTGCAATGTCCGACGTAGAGAAATTACATTAACACAGGAAATCCACAGGATATGACGAAACAACTCCCAACGCAGTCCCGCCAAGCGTACGTATAATACCGAACAAAATTCAGAAGTTGGAGTTCGAATACACACAAAAACGGGGGAAAGTGAAGATGAAACTGGAAAAACTGAGGTGCAGAAAAAAAAATTTACGCAGCAATGATGTACATATTTGAGCTGCTAAGTTGCTGTTGCTGGTCAAACATCTAAGTAAGATTTAGATGAAGGAAGAAGAAGGAAAGTGAATGTAAAGTTGTTTTCTCCTTTCATCATCATGTCCACATAATTCGTTCCACGAATGAACTTTTTCATTACGCAATAGAATAAAAGAAAAGTTCTGCTCTAGAAAGGTGGGGACGGTACAACAAGAACGCTATAAGGCCAAACTAGTCCGTCTTTCAACATTAAGCGATTTATAATTTACAAATAGCACACTAAAAGTAAATATTCTAAATCTTTCCTCAAAAACCTGCTTCCGCTCCGTATTTTGTGAACGACCCCGCCAAACCACCAAAGAGAAAACTAGATAAACCACATACAACGAATTTACAACGGTGCTGAAACAGACAGACTCTTGGATAGAAAAAAGCAATATCACTGATAGAAAGAAGGAAAAGAAATTGTCTGCCGGGGCTTAACTTTCTTCAGTGGAGAAAGCAAAAAACAAGAAAGTAAATCTTGTTAACGACTCGGACTTCGAATTTAGCAAAAAATTCCTTTGTATTTCCTCCAGCAAATGCAGTTAGTAGTTGTTTTAGAGATAGGAAACAAACAACATCAAAATCTGACTTGATCTCGACTGCTCTGACTTGTACGTGATTTCGAGTTTAAATCATTTTGCGATTTATCCAAATAAAATAGTTAGTTTTAGTAGTAACTTTGAATAACCGTTTATTTTTTGCCCTAAATTTAATCAAATATTTTATTAAGGAGTGAGAAGTGCAACTCGTACCAATGTATCTAGTGCATTTTAACTGAATTTATTGAATCGGAAAACCAAAGAGAAAGCAATCCATTGCTACTATTTTCCCACTTTTTCGGCTGGGTTTTGTCATGCTAAGCTTAGAGTTTAATTATAAGTGGCAGTTGTCATTGATATTTCGTCTGAACGCATCGTCTCCTCCCTCATCCAAATTTTGGTTAAGAATTCGTGACTTGTCAAAGAAGAATAGAAAATGAAAGGAACTTTACAAAGGTCAAGGACGTTTTCACCAAAGCCCAATTAAGATTTATTGGACAACTTGTTTTGGTGTGTCAGTCAGGATGACACTTCCGGAATTCCTTAATTTTCATGCTTTGTTTCATTTTGCTTTATTGTCACTAAAGTAGTAGACAAAACATTTCTGGAGAAATGCTTAGGCTCTGACGTGTTTGAAAAAATTCTAGATAATAAATTCATATGGTTAAAACAAAATTCAATTCAAATACAAAAAAGTTCCTAATGCATGCGTGTCATACAATTTAAAATTTGTTCAATGTCAAAAATTGGAAAAAAAATTCTTCAGAACATGACTTTAAAATTAGGATGAGAGAAAGATGGACAAAACATGAAACCGCGTTTTCAAAATACATAAAGAACACCAAAATGTTAAGACCATGGACAAACGACAAAGAAGGAAAACCGGAAGCTAGCATTTCCTTGTTATTTACTTAAAGTCAGCTCGATTTTTACAAGTGACTTGTTTTCCATTAAAAACGTCATTTCTTCTACTCCCGAAATGCTTTTCTGATCAGGCTCAGTAAAACTCAGGCGAGAAGCAAGAGTAACTGTGAGTATAAAGTAGTGAAAGTGCGTTTCAGAGCTCACTCATGTATTCCTTGAGTGAAGAGTTAAGTTAGGACGAAGTGGAAGTGAAGTTGTGCTGAAAACAAAAATTTTAGTTTGTCGAAATGGAAAACGTGATCGCGGAGAAGTTGTTCTCCAGCATAACAGTACTGTCTTTGCTAGTACTGATTGGATCTTATCCAGGTGAGTATGAAACAATTTTTTAAAAATTTATTCTCATAAAACTGACTAGCATATGTAAACTGGACGTTCCTAAAATCTAAGCATATCATTGGTATTCGCTTCAAAGGGTTGCAGTAAAAAAAATTAATGCTACATATTTCGAAATTATTTTACCGCTTTTGCTTTTCATAGTCGTAAAATTGAAATAAGCTAAACTTTCTGATGGAATGATTTATTCCTTTTTATCAAAGCAAGAACCACCGCCCACATAAACTTTAAAATTCAACGCAAGTTTCTCTTCTGAAACTTTATTTCTCCATGGGACATAAGTAAATACCAACATTTTACTTTATCCTGTTTCTTCAGAGAAAAGTAAAAAAANTGCTACATATTTCGAAATTATTTTACCGCTTTTGCTTTTCATAGTCGTAAAATTGAAATAAGCTAAACTTTCTGATGGAATGATTTATTCCTTTTTATCAAAGCAAGAACCACCGCCCACATAAACTTTAAAATTCAACGCAAGTTTCTCTTCTGAAACTTTATTTCTCCATGGGATATAAGTAAATACCAACATTTTACTTTATCCTGTTTCTTCAGAGAAAAGTAAAAAAATTCCCTGTAAGTATTTTTCATTCCAATATGAAGTTCTTTTTACGTTTCAAATCAGCCGAAACTATTAGTCTGGATATTCACATCCTTTCTGTTTTTAAAGTACATTAGACTGATCTATGCACATGTTCTGGTATTTGGGATGTATAAACGGACTTTCTTTCGTCAAATTTTATTTATTTTTCAAATGCTGGACAAGTCGGCATAAAAAATATTTTGTTTCCGTTGTGATGATAAAGTTGCTGCTACAGACTCGCAGTATTTTTTAAAGTTTTGTCGCCTTTCCATAACAAACTTTTTCTAAGACTCTTACTCTTTTACCAACTTACGTACTTTAACTTTAAAAACAAAATTTAAGCTCATCCTGCTGAGTCGTACAGTCATATAATCCCCTTGTTTTAAACTTTTCTAGAACTTTTTAGGAAGGGGAGTACTTTTCCAATGCTGTAGTTTTTTATATACATATTTTTGTGTGATTGGGGTTGCAATTTGAAATTGTGAAGGAAAACTTGTTTCAGTTTCTTGACACGCACTTCCTCTAAAATTATTTTATTTCCTTTCCTTTCTTTCTGTCTTGTTCTTGCTGAGAAGTACTTCTTCCGTTTCATATTTTTTTACAACATACGTGCAAACTAATGAGAGCTATTTTTCCCCGACGGTGAGAGGAATCGACGTAGACATCATTTCATCATAATTCCCTCGAACAAAATATATCAAAAGACAGGAAACATCTTTCATTCAGAATTTAAATAAGAAGGAGATGACAGTCGAAGAAATAAAATTCTTACGGACGAGCGCCAGTATGCTAATATTCCGACGGTGTTATAAGTAGTTTGAATCTCGATTGTAGTATTTGTCCGAGATACTTACTTTCTCTATTTCGCTGCAATTTCAGATCGGTTTTTGTCGCTTTATATCCTCGAAACAAGTTACTCTTTCCACAAATTGCAATTCAGAGTAAGTTATTAATATCTACCTTAAAATATTTCCAAGATTCTTTTTTGCGTTTCCATTTTGTTCCATTTCGCAGAATTGGTGAAGTCATCGTTTCCCCTTCAGACCGCAGAATATAGTTTATTTCAGTTTTCTCAGAATTCATCCTTTTCCCCTTGAATGATATACACATAGGTACATTTCCCAGATTCACAATTTCATTTCTAAAGAAGAAAGATGCAAACTAGTGCTGTTGCACTGTCACATTGAATTCTCTTGTGTCTTGTCTTGTATACTAAAGTAGTGCTATGATTCTGGCAAATTCAACTTCAGCCAAGGCAAGTCAAACTTCATTTCCGCATTGTGTTCCGTTCACAAAAACGTCGGCCTCATTTCCATTTCTAACTCAGAAAATTCCCTTAAAGTGAAGTCTCTGCTAGAAATAGGATTTTTTTT
>JAHZMX010003209.1:0-15908 GCA_027743895.1 Seira musarum
AGACATTCTCCACAAGTTCAAAGTTGAGTTTCGAGTCGGGTCGTGTGTAATTCAATGTCGTTGAAATATTTATCACGTTATTTGTATTATTTGAGCGAAAAATTTGGCTTACGTATCAGGGTTATTCAAAACTAATTAAATGACAGCCAGTTTCAGACTTAAGCGAAATATGTTTTGTTTTATTTTTGATCGACCCCTTGTGCCTTTTATCACGCAAGTAATATTTTTAAGAGCTTGAAAGATTGTGATCGGAGGAAAGTGTCAGTCTACATAAAATGTAGACATAGGCAATTTATCACAAGAAATAATCATAGGCTTTTTCCATGCACTGACACGTAGCTGTCGAAATTCGCGACAATCCTTGAGCTTAAGAAGTTTGACAAAATCAGACATGACATTCTATGCTACTCACAAGCAATATCAAAAAGTAATTTCTAGATTGTTAGCATACATTTCTTGTCTTTTATACTTCTAGAAAATTTCTTCAAGTTCAATTGAAAACGCCTGAACAATTCTCACAAAGTAGCTTAAGCTCATCACACAACTTTCCAGAAGCTATATTCTAAAACAATTATGATTATGTTAACCAATCACCTAAATATAGTTTCCGAGTGCTTTACAATAGGCAATGGAGGTCGTATTCTCCAAGGCCTCCTGCTTAAATTTGATAAGGACCAGCAATCCGTCAGAACTGTTTCTGACTATGAGAAATCACGAAAGCGGCTCATGGCAATGGACTGCCTTCAATTTCTTCTCTTCATCCAAATGGTGGTCCAAACCAAAATTGGGGTCGAAGAATCTCTGGAATACAAAATTTTCTCTTGGTACGTTACAGCAATTCTTGGTATAATTGTATTTACACGACAGCATCTCACAAGACGGTCACATGAAATCAAGACCTACGTAAATGGAGTGATCCACGCCGAGCTCAACTACGTTCGGAAATATTTTCCCATTACGAAGTTGACCTTGGAAGAACGTCTGGTGTTGGTCTTTGTCCGCTGTACGAATTTAACGGTAATTACTTTACCGTTCTTCTTCTCCTACGTAATTCATTGGATGAACCCATGTAAACCAAATGTGTCTGGATACTGGATATTGGAGGAGTGCCAAGTTCCAGGCAGTGGTCAAGGTCCAGGCATTTCATCAATAATTATGAAACACATTGTGTTTTTGCTAAACTTGTGGATGTGGTTGTATGGATCAACGCATACATCTATATTCATCAATGTTTTGGCAGCCCTAAGCACATTAAGTCTACGGAAAATAATTGAAACGTAAGATTACTAAAATATTTTGCATTTTTTAAAATGAGACATGAAATCAGTTCTTATCTTTCAGATTTGGATTAAAGCTTGGACAAAGCAGTAAAAATGATTCATCCCAACAATACCTCATGTACAGACAAATTCAAGTTCTTGCAAAGCTCTCCGATATCTGCCAAAACGTTACCATAACATCGGTAATACTGGGAGCAGAATTCAGCCTTAGTACTGCATTACCAATGGTCATCCGATCGTTTCGAAATGACACATTTGGATTACCAACATTCATCTTCTGTCTTCTCTTTGTAAATGCAATTCTTGCGATGCTTGTACTAGTAACGGAGCTAGCCTTGGTCAACATACAGTCGAAGAAAGCGTTTGAAATCATACGGAGAGATCGGCTGGTAAAGTCATTGTCCAGCGCAAGTAGCAAGAAATGGGAACGAAGGTTCATCAAAATCATGTCCCCTAGTGAATATAAAATTTGGATCAACAAACTTTATCGAGGCTTTAACCCCTTTGAATTGCCTGGATTTTGGATTTGGATTGGCCGTCCAGTGCTTGCTATTGGGTAGATGGAAAGGATAACTCATGCACGGGACAAGGGTAAACTATATTTTCTACTCGTTTTGGTGGAACTAGACATGACTTACCTTTGCGCAAATTTATAATGTATCTCATATAATAAATAATATATTATAATAAAACTTATCGCCTATTTCTTTCCGGTATAATTTGGCAAAACCATTTTCACTAAACTCACCACCGTTTTAAAATAAACTGAAGATTAAATTTTGGACTTGTGGAAGCACAAATAAGACAGATTGCCTAGCCTAACTACTTGATAACATGAACATGGGCAGAAATGGTTATGTCCACCTTTTTGTTGCACGTTGAAAATTATTGGCGCCACAGTGCCCAGGAAGGAGGAAATTTAAGATGGATTAACACTTAAAATAAATTTTTAGAATTATTAAAACAACATGGCAAGAGGAGTAGTTGAAAACTTCCCATTTCAGTTATTTATGGATGTTTCGTGTGAATGTATATACATTTTGAGATTTTTTTGACATGTTTGGGGCATTTTGACACGTGAACTAGAAACTCAGCTATTACATATTCTAACACGAATCCAGAGATTTGTTTACGGTTATGAAATGGTATAGATGATAAAAGCAAGAAAACTGTTTATGCAAAGTAAGCAGTTCTGATAATGTAGGTCGGTTCAAACAGTACAAAAGCATAAACAAATCAGGAAATGCAATTTCGCGCAGATATGACTAATATGACATAATACTATGGTAGATATAGTTGTAAAATTAAGTTTCAGTGAGGAAAAACAGATTGTTGTTGTTGTCATTGTCAGACTTCTTTAAAATTCTGCATCCATTTGAACTAATTCACACAAATGTCTGCATTAAACGAAAGTTAGTAAAAAATGCTAATAATTTCCAAACGTGGCTGATTTAAATTTTTACAGTATTGGAATACATATAATGGTGTAAAAGTATTGTCACCAGATGTGGGAAATAATTGATTCGAATAACAAGCGGAAGTTAACCTACTTTAAGCCCGGTAGGTATGAAGTGCAAAGATAGTGAAAGTCAATCCCATATGTTTCGGTACTACTATAAATATCAAATGGGAGGTACACTGTTACATCATACATTTGCGAACAGTTCACCTTGTAACTACCTCAAAGTAAAGAGTCAAACTAGCTTGACAAGATCATGGATATCTCATTCATCCTTACATTCACTGCCATGTTTATGGCTCTGGATTATTCAGAAGGTAAAACTTACTTCTAACTTCAAAACCGAAATCTTTATACAAATTCATTACATTTTACATTAAATTTCAGGTTCTTCCTCGAAACGGAAACTGATTTATAAAAATCGGCTAATTGACATCAACACCAATAAAAATAATAGCTTCCCGTATCTCATTCGAATGCAAACGGAATCTGAAACTAAAACAATTTGTACAGGTGCACTTGTAGTCCTTGACGGAAAACAAGTTGTTCTCACAAGCGCCACATGCGTCTTATCCTTTGTGGATTGGAACAAATACACACGAACTCCTAAAAGGAGTATTAATTTAGTCGCAGGAGGCACCTGTAACGGCGAAAGTCAACAAGTTCGACGAGTAGTGACTTGGGGATATCACAGTGAATTGGATTACTTGAAGTACGAGAATGACATTGCCATTATCCATTTCGACCAGCCATTCGACCTTAATGAAGATGTTCAGCCAGTTGCGCTTCCAACCAGAGCTAGGGACACCAATGGAATTCTGATTGTTCCAAGGTGGGAGAGAGGTCAATCAAGTCCAACGGAGATGCATTTGAAAGTCATTTCCGATGATGAATGTGCTGCAACACCGGGTTCTTATGGTGCCGCAAATCATTTATGTGCTCTGAGAAGACACAGGAGCCAGTGGCTATTATTGCTACGGTCCAGAGGATCAAGGAGCTCCAGCAGTAACGTTAAGTCGTGGAAGGAATAAGAAATACTTGGCTGGTATCGCCGTTTTTAACCCCCTAAGGCGAAAGGCGGATGGTTCGCAAACGGTAAGCTAACATAATCTATATGAAACAATCCCAAAAAATGAGTCTTAATTTTTGTGGTAATCCTTAATTATAGTGTATTGAGGCTGAATTTGGTGTGCCCAACGTTTTTTCTGAAGTCTGCAATCATGTCAACTGGATTCGCGAGACAGTGAAGGGATGGAATTTTAGTACTTAATTAATAATTCAATAGTTAAAGTTTGTTTTATATCAGTTATTTTATTGTTGTCATGAATTTTTTTACCTAAAATATCAATTAAGAAAATCGTAGTATTCATTTGGAGATCGTACTTAAATGTAGACAAGCATTGTGGAATACGAATGGAAATAAATGATAAATAAACCTTAGATTCTTAATCATTAATTACGATTGTATCCTTACTCCGTCACGACTAAGGAAAATGCGAAAAACAGAAAAGAAAAGAAAAATTTAAGGCCCTACATCGACAATATCAATGCAATCTAGCTTTATTTTTTAAATATTCATGGAAAACCTAAAAATTGTTTTTAGTATAAACCATAAGCATGGCCAAACATTTTGGAGAACCTCTTAAAACAATGCGGATTAATCCCATTGAAAGTAGCATTAAATATAATTGTAATATTCAGATGGACCTAAAACACCGAATACCGACCAGACTGTAATGGATTGAAATAATTGAGACAAAAGAGTAAGCCGTAATTGATGCGCAGGATAGCCAATAACACAAAAATTTATTTAAAATTTGTATTTAAGCCTTAAAGCCATAAATATCCATAAATTGAAATGAGATACTGAAATCCAGGTCAATTTAAATGCATTGAATTTTTAATTCTCAAAATTAGATATTTAAAGAACTAGGAAATATTTTGTGTCCATTGCATTCAATCATTTCCATGTATCATAACATAATTTATTTGCCTCTGTGTAGGTTGACATCACATTCACGGCCAAGATCCTTACCGCGGTGACACAAGCAATATTGTGGGCGACACCAAGAAAATGGAAATCCTTTCTTGATGCAGTGGCGATCACAAGAGCCTCCACTTCCTCCACGGAATCCACCGCAGTGAGCAAAGTCATACCAGGCACGGATACATTCTCCTGAAGGGGCAACAAAGGCCCTGGTCGAAACTTGTCTTGCATCACGTTCGCCAAGGTTGTCCTCATCATAGGTGTCTACTTGGTTGAATTCATCATCTTCCCGAGCACAAGCCTAAAGGAATATTATTAAAACGTTTGTATTTTAAAACGATTTAGTTAACTTCGACAATTGTTTTGTAAATTACGATGGAATTACAAAGCCCAGAAGAAGAATGGAAAATGTCACGAAAATAAGAGTATTTTTTCCGGTCATCATATTCGGAAGAATCAGGTATTGGGTTTGTTTTTTTTCACTCCTCACTATGGATGTTTCTTTGTCCAAACGAAACTATACTGGGTTTGACTAATGGAAGTAGAGCTTTTATATAGGATTCAGTTGAAGTTGAAAGTAGGAAAAGCTTCTCAAAAATGCATTCAGAATTTTACTATGTGGTTTATGTTGTCTCGAAAATGCATTTGGAATTTTATTATGTGGTTTACGTTTTCTCAAAAATATGGTTTCCAAATAAACTCCGTCAAAATGTTTTCTAATCTTATTTTAACTAACTTTAAAAACTAAATTTAGAAAATTTAAATCAAGCTTTAAATAATACAGGAAAAAGGTTTTAAAAATGATGTTCTCTTAATTGGTTTAATTCATTGATTGGATAATGGATGTATTTCAGTGTAGACAATCGTAGGCAATACGAAGGATTTGTCTTTACCAGTCTATTTCTTTTTTTAAGGCTTTGAGCTACTTGGTGCCGGTATATAGGAAGTATACTTTGCGGCGGAAGTGGCGAACGGAAATTTGTATTTGAGAAAAAAAAAAAATTATTGTGGCTAGTAGTAAACTGCATTTGCCGTGTAAAGTAAAAACAGGACCCATGTAACAAGATGCTAAAAACTACATATAATTAAGATTAACCTGAAAAATAATGAACAGAAAAATCGGTACTTGCGTTATTTATTTGAAGTTTTGTGGTTGTATTTTGGGGACAGGAAAGTTTCCTTGCATTACAACCGCACATGGCTTGCATAAAAAACATTACAAATGTAATTTTAAAATTCATGCATCATCCGTTTCAATTTTGATTCTCTTGCTCTAATGCGTAACTGCAAACTCAGTGACCTAAATTGTAATTTATACTTGTACGAGTTTTAGAATAAATTCATCTTTTATTCCATGACTTGTAAATTTAAATCATATTCTATGTAAACCTAGGTCACTTTTATCACCTCAGCTCAAAGTACCAAGTTTTGTATTTCAAGATATATTCTATTTTGAAAAAATACTGTCATTAGATTTTGCAACCGGATTTAAAGGGAACATTTGGGAGCGTTAATTCCGACAATTCAAGCAAATTCTGATAACCGCACTAAAGATAAGCACATATCCGATTGCTTTAATTTTATGCTCTTGATAACTGAAATGCTTTTGTAATCAACTTTGGTCACTCATGCAGATACATGCAACACAGAATGCCATTTTATCATTTTGCATAAATAAGGAGGATGCAGTAATATTTATCTTCCATTAAATGCTATTGTAAAAAACTAAACGTTTTAGTTTCGGTCAAAACGTATTAAATGGGTCCGTCATATCGTTAACAGAGTTTATATTATTTTCAATCCCAAGGACATTTCGATTGTTATTTACAACATAATCCTTTTTTATCAGCTAATTACGTAATTGTAATTTGCATCACTGTTAAATATAGTTCGTTAAAAAATTCATCCGAATCTATTTCTCAGTCTGAGTCCAATAGTAATTCGTTTATCATTTCATCTACAATCCATTATTATTCAAAGAGAACGAACAATTAAAATGTCTTTTTCCAAACCATGTCTATATCATCCGACGCGCATTTCAATGCTACAAAATTTCCGAGAATTATTCTTTACAAGGTGGCAAGAAAGAAAGAATTTAATGGTACACGTGCCTATATGGTCTGAAGTGCCATTCTTGAAATCGGAGATGCCGAAGGGAAACCTGCAGCTTGATACAATTTACCTAATGGATATGGAAAAGTGGGTTGACCATGTCTACACGGACACTCTTCTAGAACTGACGGTAATTGAGGAGCCTATGTTCTTCACAGCAGTCCGCTTCGTTGTAGAGGACAGGAAGAAGGAAGCGATATACTTGTCAATTTACGGGATTCCACATGATAAGACTACATTAGAAAAATTTTGTGTTGGAACGACAATTCAAGTCATAAATCCATACCTTCGGATTGGACTGGATGGAGAGCCAATGATTCGTGTGGATGATATCAAAACAATTGTTCACGTGGGACGAAAAATTAATATGTGTCGTTTTTGTGGGGAGGAAAATGCTCCAAGGAAGTGTGCAAATTGCAAGCGTCCTTATTGTAATCGGAAGTGTCAAAAGGCGGACTGGAAGATTTTAAATCATAAGTTGGTCTGCAAAACTGGGCCAGGAATTTAAATATTAAAACTTCAGAAGTCGGTAATTGAAATCATTTATTATTGTTTTAATTTTAATTTCAAATATTTTATAATGTCAATTCCATTCCAAACATTAACGGATTAAATACTGGAGAAAATAAAATGCAATTCATGCAATTTTAATAACGAAGTATTTTTTTCATCCGCACTCAAGATAAAATCACGGATCCTATATGACTTTGCTAACTTGAGTCATCCCAAAAATTAATGAAAATGTTTTATTTCTCCACAAACGTTGAAATTCTGAAAAACAAAGACTATCCTACGTTTTGAATCCACTTATTCATTTCTTGACATCACGTTACAATGATTCTTACCATTTTTTGTGAAATATTATGATAAAGTACGTGCATCACTTTCTTAACCTTTACTCTGGCAAGATTCATAGTAAATCGTCACAGTCTGGAGATACAACGAAACTCAATTCATTAATTTTTCGCTAAAGCGATATCAGCATGATCATTGACCATTACTCGGAATTTGCAAGCCCATTCACAAATGCATATATACTCATTAAATTGTGTGAGAAATTGTCATTGAAGTTTAGCCAGTCCAGACCAAAATAGGCCACTCAATACTTTAGTCACTCACTATTTATGTGATAAGTGATAATGTTAATGTATTAATGACTCATGTCAGGACACTCATGGACAGAAATTCTTTAGTTTAGTCACCTATTTACACTCGGCGTCTTGGCTTGAAACGAGGAGATGAATAAAAATGAAATCTCTTGACTTAATCTTTTGATTTATTTTTATTACATTGCACTTGAGAAAGTATGGTTTTGTGCATCAAATCATGTTTCCTTTCAGGATGTGTTCCAGCAACAGCAACAAAAATAAAATAATGTATGTATGAATTTGTTTCAAAACGAAAATGACTGACGGAAAACGAATTTTTAAGCGTGAACAAAAAAACAGTTAAAACGTATTGTTACTACAACTAAACTACAGATAGAAATCGCGTCGTGAAAAATAAAATAAATAGAAAATAAATATTGTTTTTGATGTGTGTCTGAATGTCTGGTTCATAATATTTGAAATATTTATGCACATCATATTGATTTAACTTAATTAGGATTCAATTCAGTCTGCACAGCAAGCCTATAACGTGTCAGCAGTTTAGGTCAACCATGAAAGGCAGGTTCAAAGATTGAATTTCTTTTACATTTGACCTATGGTTTAATACTTATGGTTCATTAAAAAGCTCTGTCACTTTAAAATTTATACAACGTCGAAAGTTTTTAAACTCTTTTGCTATTATGCCTATATGACACTTATATAAACGGATAGGAAAGGAAAAAAAACAAGGAACTATTTTCTATAAGATTATAATGGGACAATGGAAACATCATTGTTGTAACTCTGTAAAAGTCTTTCATTGATGACTTTCTCTTTTTCAAGTTCTGCTTCATAATTAATTATATTGCTTGTATTTGTAACAGCCTTAGTATCCCTTGCAAAGGAAAAAATCTACATACAATTATAATTGCGAATGCAAAAGAAAGCAAGGTTTTGAAGGAAGTTTATCCAGTCCGAATCCTATACTATATATATAAGTATCCTAATTTGGAGAGAATGGTTTCTACAAAATTATTCCTGCACGACCAAGACTAGGACTTGAAATGGACGAGTTAGCAAATGAGATATTTTATCCTCTAAACAATTACGACGAAAGACAAGAACTTGGTACAGTAGAGTGGAAGCCACTGCTACTTAAAATAGATCTAAAAAATATGATTTAACCATTTAACGAAAAAGACTCAAATGAAGTCAAGTTCAGCAAACTTGTCTCAAGATGAAAGAAAGATGAATTCGTTTTTTGCATAAAAGGATCTGCAATATACGTCAGAGCATCACACTTGTCAAAACGAAGTCTCCAGAGCTATTTCGTCGAGTTCATTTTTGTGATTGCAATTCCATTAATACTGCTTTACTAGCAGGAAAAAGCCGTATTTTTTCTGCAGTTTCCATTCCATTACTAATAACTCAATCTCAATTTTAATAAAGTAACTAAAATCTGAAAAAATGCCATCCCCTGATGGAGCAGCTATCGAAAAGTGTCTTGATGAATTCAAGGTAAACCGTGGAATTTTTTTAATTAACGGTTTGTTAAAGTGAAAGGTGATAATAATTCGAACAAGTTATTATTATTATTTTTATTTATTTTAGCATCTTACAGGTGTGACTGACATTAAAGTGGGATTCGATTACCTTCGTAGAACGGAGTGGGATTTTAATGTAAGCCTACAGAAATCGAAATAATTTTTTATTATCAATCTGAACTGAACGCATATTAGTAGTAATTTCTTCCAGAAATACATTAATTTTTATGGTTTCAATTAAAATTTAGCGTGCGGTCGTTCTGTATCTAACTGAACGGGCAAGTTCACTATCCACGGATTTTTCGGGATTAAGTCTTGGAAACACTGATCGAAACCCCAATTCCCTCAGCCTTGTTTCACCTCCAGCTAACAACCCTTTATCAGTNTAATAATTCGAACAAGTTATTATTATTATTTTTATTTATTTTAGCATCTTACAGGTGTGACTGACATTAAAGTGGCATTGGATTACCTTCGTAGAACGGAGTGGGATTTTAATGTAAGCCTACAGAAATCGAAATAATTTTTTATTATCAATCTGAACTGAGCGTGTATTATTAGTAGTTTCTTCCAGAAATACATTAATTCTTATGGTTTCAATTAAAATTTAGCGTGCGGTCGTTCTGTATCTAACTGAACGGGCAAGTTCACTATCCACGGATTTTTCGGGATTAAGTCTTGGAAGCACTGATCGAAACCCCAATTCCCTCAGCCTTGTTTCACCTCCAGCTAACAACCCTTTATCAGTTGTCGCNATTACCTTCGTAGAACGGAGTGGGATTTTAATGTAAGCCTACAGAAATCGAAATAATTTTTTATTATCAATCTGAACTGAACGCATATTAGTAGTAATTTCTTCCAGAAATACATTAATTTTTATGGTTTCAATTAAAATTTAGCGTGCGGTCGTTCTGTATCTAACTGAACGGGCAAGTTCACTATCCACGGATTTTTCGGGATTAAGTCTTGGAAACACTGATCGAAACCCCAATTCCCTCAGCCTTGTTTCACCTCCAGCTAACAACCCTTTATCAGTTGTCGCTGGTTGGAAACCTGCAATTGCAGAAAACTTGCAAGGTCGGGTAACTCAGGAGGATCCAAACGGATCTGCTGCTGCAAGTACATCCTATCAAAACCCTGGAGACCAGCACATGGGAAATGTAAAGAAATATAATTTCAATCTCAGTAGAAAAAAAATTTTCATGATATTTTTACGATTTTCGTACTTGCTTAATACAGCTTCGAAGCAATATCGCCGGAGACCATCACCAAGCTCCTGCATCATCCCTCCTGTCTGGGTCGAATCTGAATCTTCCACGGGAAGAACTGAACATCCTTATCCTTGGGGAAACCGGCGTTGGGAAATCTACCTGGATCAATGGTTTCATAAACTATCTGACCTATGCCTCACTATCTGCCGCAGAGCAAGGAGAACTGCTCACCCTGATCCCCACGAAATTCACCGTGACCGATGAGAACTTCAAAAGCATTGAGGTGCAAACTGGCCGGGATCGCACGATGCCTTCCTTGCTCAGCTTGCTTGATGAAAATCAACAAGTGAAAATCCAAGTGAACAAGGACACGGTGTACTGCTTCGACAGTGAAGCTTATCGCTTCCTTGCGGCCATTAAGAACAATCCACCCATCCAGTTTCCGGACGAAGAAAAAGAAAACTTTTCCCGAAGCTGGGAAAAATCAATTAAGGAAACAAGGCGGATGCTCGAACACATCGCAACATTGAAGCCTCACGCAATTCAAAACACTTTGAGCTTGAATACCGCCCGAGAATTGGTCCTGAAGCTGGTACGTCCCTTAGCAGAGGTTGGGAGGAACATTCAAGTGAACAAGAAAATTGTTGAAGATCAAACTTTAGAAATTGCGAATACCAAAGCAAATCGAGAGGAACTGGAGAGAAAGCTCATGACGGACACAATGGAGCTTGAAATCACTCCATTGAACTATCCAAAGACTGTCTGCTCGAACACTGCTTGCAAGAAGATTCATTCCACGGGGGAGAATAACCAGTTCTCCATTGAGTATGTCCAAGTTTGCCACGACCACTGCTACTTGAGTGGCGTCAGTGCCGACACAATTGGGGATGAGGGTTTGATGAGTTGCGTGGCAATGAATGGGAAAACTGAGTGTAGACCACGACCACTGCTACTTGAGTGGCGTCAGTGCCGACACAATTGGGGATGAGGGTTTGATGAGTTGCGTGGCAATGAATGGGAAAACTGAGTGTCGTCATTCATCTTGCGGTCACAGCTACAGGGAACATTTACACGTGTACTACGAGTCCAAGCAAGTTGCAAAGAAGGTGGAAGACCAAGCAGTAAGGAATGCATTGGACAAGAATCTTTCGGATGCGGAGACAAAGCAGCTTGTAATTGAGGCGAAGGTGAAACTCATCAGCGAGTACGAACAGGAGTTGAAGGAAATCGAGAAGGCGTCAGTCCATTTCGCATACTTTCTCAAGACGAATGCAATCACGCCTTACAATGATGCGATGGAACAGTACTTGGATCACTTGATTCGCGAGGAGAATGATAAGGTTGCCCAAGGTGGGTCACGTCAGGTCATGGATGCCTTGATTGAGAGCAAGGATTCCTACATGCATGAAAAGCGAGTGTTGGAGCAAGCACTAAATTCCACAAGTGGCGTTCTTCACATCACTCCCGAAGAAATTAATCACTGGGTGGACCAATTGAAGAAATTGAAGCATTCCGGAAAGAAGTTGGAGACTGCTTTGAACTGTGTGAATTTTGCGAAAGCAAAATCATTACAAGGGAACATCATCAAGAAACCGGGCTACTCTAATGCTTTGGTTGTGCATGGAAGCCAGAATGGTAAGCACGGACCAGGTGCGTACAAGTCTTGGCTGAGCATGTTCAAACAAAAATAAAATGACAAAATATTTTTTGTTCCATACTTTGAGATTATAAAATGTTGCTAATGAAGTAATAAATCAATAAATTGTCATCATCAAATCAGATGTATCTCCATAGTTTTGGATTCTATTCATTATAATTTTGCCACTGTTACCTTAGTTATTGCGCTCGATCTAGTCTTTCGTTTACATTTTATCTCAAAACCTACTTACAGTAAATGCATGAGACCATTTTCAAACAAAAACCATTTCAATACCCTTGATAAAAACGGTATTAGTAGGTCAGAAATATTTTTAACTGGCATGTCATTCTATTATCTTCTGTTATCTCATTATCGATCTTGCATTGAGTCATTCAATAATAATTTATGGCGCTATCAGGATGACGCTGATGAGGCTTTTCCATCAATCAACAACTTCAATACCACTGGTCCAAGACAGTAAAGAGATGGCAATATAAGTATGTAGGTGCATTAAGGTACTAAAATACATTACATTTTTGCACAAATGACTTTGTTAGTAGCATGGATTATTCACGCATCACGCGAATTCATTAAAAAACAATTAACTCGAAATATTATAGCCATTTATAATTTAGTCGGTGCTACTTAATGGCGCATATAGAAACCGAAAGAAACCAACCCCAATATGATTTTCACTTTCATTCATCGCAAATTCTTTGGTAGTTTTTATTCTGATGACTATATAGCTACTTATGAATACTTAGGGAATGTAACAGTTTGATTAGAAGTAAATGTATTGAATTATATTAATTGCCATGCATTTTCCAGGATGACCGATTCGTTAATTAGGCCATGTGAGTTTGTTAATGCAATTAAGAAGCAATTAAGCGTTCTTAGCCCGTTTCACGGGAAGCATAAAAGGTAAACAAAACAAAAATACGTTATAATTATCGCAAAATGGAAATGGAACTATCTAGTATTTCTACGGCTCTCGAAAATGTTGTTCCCGAAAAATCGCCTCCATCTGCATGTGAACTTGTTTGTAGTCATTTTTGTTTTTAAATTTGTATCAAGTTATTCCTTAAATTTTGACATGGTGAATCAAATTCAAAATAAAGAAAAATTGGTGGGGCGATTTTGTTTGCTTAGTTTCATTTATACTTTAGATCCGCTTTCCCCACCTGCTACATCAATCGAAATTCCTGTTTTAAAATTTTCTCAAATGTACGAACCAGTGGAACTATCGACAATTCCTAAAACAGTAAAGAACAATTATTCAGCAAAGTTTCTTTCAAACTGCAAGATTTTGATTTTTATTGTTTCTATTGAACCTAAAGAAAACATTTATTTTAATAAGATCGGTCACCCAATCAATGATGATTTCATATTCATTTCTACAAATCAGTCTATTTTAAATTCCGTGATGATAAGTAGTCTCGTTGGAAAGCATAAAGTAGCCGTGAAATTTGGGGTGCTTCTAAAACCTTCTTCAGAAATTTATTTTGTGGAACCAAAATTTTACACCGGTTCCTTTACTGAGACATCCATTTTTAAACTCTCCGCATTTCAAAGAGGAAGGGTCACAATAAACGGGCAATTATTGAAAGTCGCCTATGTCCATGCTCCGCCAATTTTCATAATAAAACAAAAACAGCCATTAATCCTTGAAGGAAGTTTCTATAACGTTATGGTCGAATCAGCAAACATGGGTAACTTCTCTCTGAAGTTTCGACAAAATTCAACGATTCCAGGAGTTCAGTTGAAAAACGGAAGTTGGACTGGTCTAGTGGGAGCATTAGAAAAGGAAGAAGTGGATGTGGTTGCAACATTGGCAATATCACTGGGCCGGTATCCATACGTGTCTTACACTACACCATTCTCCAGAACAGAAATGGTTTTATTTCTGAGGATGCCAGAGTCATTACTGCAATGGCACGCCTTGGTTTATCCTCTTTCATTGAGTGTGTGGGCTTACACATTAGGAATGTATGTGGTCTTCATTTGTCTGTTTTATTACACCTCTTCTGTCATCGGCAAAGTGGAAGGAAGAAATTTCTACTTAAAAAGCGCTGTATCATCTGCACTCGCCCCATTTGAAATGTTGCTTGATCAGCCAATTAAAATAGGAAGGTCATGGACATTTCGGATGGTTGCATTCCTCTGGATACTATTGGCCCTCAACGTGGGACAGTTCTATAAAGGAAACCTTGTTGGTTTTCTGACTTTCCCTGAAAAGCAAAAAATCCCGACAACATTCCATGATTTGTATGAGCGGAAGGATTACTCGGTTTACTTGTATTCGATCGGAGGCCTGGAATTAGAACAACTTCGTACATCCCCAAGTCCAATTGTGAAAGGACTTGTGAAGAGGATGACCATTTTCAAGGATTCCAAAATGTGTTTGAAACAAGCTTCAAGGAAATACAATGCTTGCGTTGCTTGGGGTAGTCTTGTGCAATCGGAAATGGCATTATATATTCCACCAATGACTCATCACAAAATATTGTATCAATCAACTGACGCATTGGGATGGGCGGATTTGTGTGTTGCTTTCCCCAAAACGAGCATTTTTCAGGATGTGTTTAATATACTACACTGGACTGTTCCGAAACAATGGATTGGTAGAGAAGTGGGGAAAGGAGTTCCTTGGCGAATTTCAAAGACAGTCGCGTTTGAAAAATAAGCGTGAAAAGGAAGGCAAGTATGACCCAAATTCTTCGGACGAGGATGGAAGCGAGGAGAAAGAAAATCATGGAATAATAAAAACCAAATCACTAAAGATTGGCAATTTGTTAGCAATCTTTGCAGCATTTGTATTTGGCAGTAGTGTAGCTTTATTCACATTTGTTCTAGAATTTTTGAAATCAAACTTTAACTATTGTTATCGTTAAATTCGAATAAAGAAAATGGTTTTAACGCTACGATTTTTTAAAATTAAATTAAGATTTTCTTCATTCTTCTAGAGAAAATGCCAACTGGATGGAATATAAATAATTAAAAGGATCAAACAATAATATCAGGACTCTGATAACCACATTTTAAAATGTAATCCAGTGGACCCTACTAGACCCACTGTCTTTACGGGTCAAAATGAACAATCAATAAATTATTCGTATTCATTTTCTTAATAAATCATACTCTTGCATTCAATTTCCATATTTTTGGAAAGACGAAGTTTGAAAATTCTTTTCAAACAAAAACTGTGAAGAAACTTTCTTTTTTCAATAGAGACATTAGTAGTTATTTAAAATCCTTAAAAAATAAGCATGCATCCACTGTTCTGTTTGAAATTGAGTCCAAATACTCTAACCTGGTGGCGTTATCCATTTTTCGGAACGAACCAAAGTGAAATGAAATTTCCCTTAATGAATAAATTTCCTTATGTAATAATTTTGCATCCCACCTTAAATTACCAAACCATACAGTATTCTTCCAACGTTTTAACATTGCTTGTGATACGTGAGGCAGGCATGCGCGGTGTGGCATACACATTAACATCATAATAATTGTGATGCTAGCACCTGCAAAAGCTACTGGGTATATAAATAGTGGGATCAAGTGTCTTCCTACGACGCTTAGGGAGAAAGT
>JAHZMX010003210.1:0-18768 GCA_027743895.1 Seira musarum
GAGCCACCGAGACCAATCCTGATTTTGGTCTTAAAAAATTCGCAAAGGCCGAATCTACTGGTGTACCAATTTTCGTGATTGGTCTCGATGGCTCTTTTGAGATATATATGATGGCCTGGCTATGACTACCTAGCGTCTATGGTCCTTTATGCTGGCTTTGTAGCCAAACCTGATTGCACAAATAGCAAAGCATGTTGTAGATATTTGACATTTATTACATGCGGTTCTAACTATAAGTGCTGCAAATTGCTTTAAATGCTCCCGCAATCAAGCCGTAATTTGTCTAGCAGATTCTCAAATTAGGGTTTCAATAATGAGAGCAGAAAAAGATAAACCGGATATACATTAAATCAAATTTATGAGGCCCATAATACAATGTATCATTTAAATTATAGATAAATATAAATATCTAATTTTTTAAAAAAAATTTTTCGCGAACCTTGAACATGAAGGACGAAATAAAGGTTTTGAAGTCCCTTGTCGTTGTTGGTTGCGTACAGTTGTAAAACAAAGATTTAACCAACGCCCGATGGAATAGTATTTGTATTACTGTTTTTCTACCCAATGGCGTCATCTACACTCATTCTGTTTGCATTTAATCTTCAAGAATTGTTATCCAAGTGGGTTTTGAGCCCACCATATATCATACTTTGGGAACATAAAACAGAGCAATTTATTGTGCAACTGTCGAAAAGAAAGTTCTACGGATTACGTTTTTACCACACGTTTCTATTTGGTGAACTCATTTTGCTTTACTTGTATCTCTTCTTTAAGGGTTTGTGGCAATCAGAGACAGGCACCATACTCAATTGGGTGTGTTCCGCATATCTATTCTCAATCGCTTGCTTCGGTATTACTCTCGATTATATATTAATAACAAATGCAAGCGAAGCTGCTCGATTAGCAAACCAGTTGCTCACATTTCATAAACAGCTTTTTCCAAACGTTTTGTGCCGATTACGTCAACAGCCTCCGCCAGTTTGTTCAAAAAGAGGATTTCCTGGGACTTTTTCCGAAGTTCAAACAAAATTTTTGGAAACACTCAAATTAATTCGCGACAGTCAAAAATGTAACCGTATTAGTGGAGGTGTACTAGCGGTGGTACTTGTATTCTCTCTATTCTTTGCGAAGTATTCGTTTCCACTATTCTATCTCTACATATTCCTCCATCACAATTATCGTGTTGATCCAATTTATCTTGTACTGACGTCCATCAATTGCTGGAAAGACATTTATGTCATTCCTACTTTTATTTACTACTTTCTCGGTATCTTTGAAGGAACAAAGGTGCTTGCCGTATGCCTCACGATGGGAGTTATGATTGTGACATTCATGAGATCTTCTGTTGATGCTATAACGAAGCTCTCAAGTAAAGATTTTGCGAAATCCATAAGACTTTATAGAGCCATATCCGTTTATATAATTGGTGCTCGTGGTGGTTTCAGTACCCTTATATTGGTCGTCTTTTCTTTCGGTTACATGATATTTATGGTGATCACATGTTCTATTTTCGTAAAAGAATTTGGTATTCTCCAAATACCTAGTGTAGTTTTATGCACGGAACTGTCTGTACTGCTTGTTGATATTCTTGTCATCGCATTTGTATTTCCTTTACTATCAGTTCAACATCATTTTACTGAGCAAATGCTAAGAAAATGGAGAACTGGAATGCTGAGAAGGGAACGGCGGATCACTAAATTAGATCTAGTCACAAGAAAGGAAGTGAAAGCCTTACAGCCGATATCTTACTACTTAGGAGGACTTCGTAAAGTAGATAGAGAGACAATACAAGAATGTTTGGACTCAATAATGAATAGAACCGTATCAGCGTGTTTACTAATTAAGGATAGGGCAATGTAATTAAAACCTTTACTAATTGTTACGTTGTTTTTGATAATGTAGCCCAGACTTTAAGAAAGTTGAACGATCTGTTCTCTAGAAAACAAACCTTCTAGTAAGTATGTAATAATTACGACAGAAAATACATTTACTTAACTACAATCACGAGAGCATAATCTGTGGCCCGGTGGCAGATTAAAGAATACATTTGGTATGGTTCCTGCGAATGCCAAAGACAATTTCTAAGTTCTAGCTAATCTATATCGTTGATTTGCATGACCGCCAACCTTCAAAACATTCAAAGTGAAGTATTTTATTCTTTCTACCAAAAGCATTGAACTTTCTAGGCTTATCTGCCGCATTAATAAACTAATGGACCATACGAAGTTCGCAAAGCTCCAAATCCACGAATTTTTTGATTAAAAATTAAAAATAATTGCGACATATCTCCAGTCAACCAAACGGGAGCGTAGTAAACGTAAAACCTGAACAACGTTGTATGCTCGGTATCGCCTAAAAATCCCCCTGGACAAAATCCCCTCCCAATAATCCCCTCTTGAACAAAAATGGCAGATTAAAGAATACATTTGGTATGGTTCCTGCGAATGCCAAAGACAATTTCTAAGTTCTAGCTAATCTATATCGTTAATTTGCATGACCGCCAACCTTCAAAACATTCAACGTGAAGTATTTTATTCTTTCGACCAAAAGCATTGAACTTTCTCGGCTTATCTGCCGCATTAATAAACTAATGGACCATACGAAGATCGCAAAGTTCCAAAGCCACGAATTTTTTTATTAAAAATTAAAAATAATTGCGTAATATCTCCAGTAAACCAAACGGGAGCGTAGTAAGCGTAAAAAGCTGAACAATGTAGTGTGCTCGGTATATGTGATTAGAGTGTGGCACTTGAAAATGTTCCCTGGTTATGTTTCCGCGGATTCGTCCCGTCTCGCATCCTGTTTTGTTCGAATATTATTATGACTAGTGTACAGTCCAGGCGCCAATGAAGGGATAATTCTTGGGTATCTGTCTACAATAACCGATAATAGCCATTTTCTTGCCAGACATTGTAAACCTTCTCTTCATAATCAATATAGCTTTAATTGTTTACTCAAACGGTAAGGCACAATTTATCATTGACACGTGTACAATTTCCGGTTCATGAATCCAAAAAAGTAAGCGAAGCAGCAAGGAAAATAAAATTGAGCTGTAGTTGAGCAGATGGTATTGCTTTTATGGAATCTAATAAACCCTTGGAAACTTTCTAAGTTTCTGCATGTGCCTTAATATTTAATTTTTTCAACGAGAACTTGGGTTTCAAAATTATTTTAATCATATGCAGTCACACAGCATAAAAATGAGATCACCTGTTTTCTTAATTTTTACAGCTTTGCTTCTCAATATTTACAAATGTATTCCAATCAAAGCGTATATTGATCCGAGAAGTAAGTGGGATACGACTGCAATATATTCACTTCAATATCTTTTAAAAGAAGTTACAAAAGACAAGGAAAACTTCATTTTCATACTGCACTCTTACACAAATTATTCAAACACCCATTCGCTTACGGTACAAATCCCAAAAGTAATTACTGACACGACATACAGGTTTCAAGACCCAGAGTTGTACACCTTTTACCGAAAACATAGCCCTCAACACCAGATTTTTCTTGGTCCTACCACCAAGTGGGAGTTCTACGATTCATTTTTAAGTCCTCGAAATTTAATTATATATTCATTATCAGAAACACAATCCCTCAGACCAGACTTTGAAAGGTATCTGCCCTATATAATCCGTGCAACTCCGGCGTCTAAACTGATGTTTCATCTGGACAACAAGAAAGAGCTTTACATCTCAGCAATTACGAATGGATATGGCGGAAACGGAAATGTTAATTGGAACCTTTTACGAAGCCCAATTGAATTCCACAAAACCATATTTTACAACAAAGGGAGTTCTAAGGTGGTTGGACTGATTTTCATGATAATTTCAAAAGTGTTATTAGAAAACAGACTCTCTGTTTGTCCATATGTGCTCAAGGGGAGATCTGTCAAGTTTATGTATCTTTGTAACTCAAATCTTCTATTCATCTCATACCTCGCTGAACATCATAATATAACCATTGACATTTTGCATCCCGACNCAATTACGAATGGATATGGCGGAAACGGAAATGTTAATTGGAACCTTTTACGAAGCCCAATTGAATTCCACAAGACCATATTTTACAACAAAGGGAGTTCTAAGGTGGTTGGACTGATTTTCATGATAATTTCAAAAGTGTTATTAGAAAACAGACTCTCTGTTTGTCCATATGTGCTCAAGGGGAGATCTGTCAAGTTTATGTATCTTTGTAACTCAAATCTTCTATTCATCTCATACCTCGCTGAACATCATAATATAACCATTGACATTTTGCATCCCGACATTGAAATTTTGGAAGCAAAGAAGCAGCTGGAACTAAGCGATGAGTATATTTCTAGTGACATTGAACCGTTTTCAATATTTTCTAAAACTGACGTTAGTCACAGAATGCCAATTTATTTTTCACATAAAACCTACCAGGAATTATTTTACTGTTCCAGGGTTAGTTCCGTATCTGTGTGGACCAAACGGTGGGTAGTGTCTTTGTGGTTCATGCCTTTCACGTTGGAAACTTGGATACTAATATTCGCCACCCAGGTGGTTCTGCTCATTATTCTTTGCAAAGTTAGTGGAAAAATGGTGCAGATCATTTTATATTCCATTATTAGCGATTGCTTCCGGCCAATCTGTGAACAACCAATTTACGGAAAGATTCAAACTCATATTTATTTGGATATACGTCCTATCATTTTTTGTTGGAGACCTTTACGGAAATGGAATTACGAGTTTGGTGACAACATATTCACCGCCAATAGGATTTCAGACTGTTCGCGACGTATTGGAAAAAGGTTATAAAATAATGTTCGCTCAGGTATCCCAAAGCCACTCTGCTGAAATGCTTGTAAAAGATTTTGAAATTCGGAAATTGTCACGATTTATAAACACCAGTTTTCAATACGTTCCCTATTCGGAATTGACGGAACACAAAAATTGGGTTCCGTATGTAAGTCATAAGTATGCAGTCTTGTTTAAATCTGGAAATAGAAAATATGCGATTCGGCAACTCCAAAGTTTTGTTGATGCCAAAGAGCCCGGAGGGTTTAATTGTTATTGCATACCCGACCAACTTAAGAAAAACCCTGCTTTTTGGAGTATTTCTACGATGAATCGTCATTGGATGGAAAGAATTGTTTCATGGATACATCAAAGCGGATTAAAGAACCATTTGTTGGATTTAGTTGATTGGACGCAAAGGTTGAGCTCAAAGCATGTTCTTTATGATCCGTCGACCAAAGCAACTTTGCAATTAGACCAGATAACTTTTGATAATATATTCGTAATTCTAGTTTTCTTCGGTATGGTTAACATTGTTGGAATGATATGTATTTCTTTACCGGTTTGCCCTCCAAAACCAACACTTGGGCGTCCTGTTCAAAAAAGGCGAATTTTACAAGAAGATTATGGTTATGCCAGTGCAGCTTAAATCTGATAACAGAAAGGCAGACTTGACAAATTAGAAGCCTTATAACTTGTAAGTACGCGTCCTGCCATGCCATTTTTATTCAGCTTTTTACATTCTTAAAACATTAAAAGTTTAAAGTACATTTTATATTACCTAACGTTTAATTAAGTAATTGTTAAATTATAAATTAATTATTTCCTGAGAAAACTGAAAATTGTACTCTATTAATACCTGAGTAGAATTTTAATATGTTTCTGTTTCCCATTGTTTTCTAAGCATTTTTTCCAAATCCTGAGTATTTCCAAAGCATTCGGGTTTCTCCAATCCCACACATTTCATCATGTAAACGCCTTCCTTCAAGCAGTTAAGAAAAACAAGCCTCTTCCCCACTTTTTTCAAAGCCTTAACAAGTGCACATAGAGCACTCGCTGATGTAAAATCCAGCGCAATCATCCTTTCACAATCAAGTGCAATGACCTTGATATCAGGATATTTTAAGGCCAGCTTGTTGATCTTTGTTCTTATCGCGTCAACACTGGGAAATAAAAAGCCTTGTTCTGGCTTAACTAAATGATAAGCAATTTTACTGTCAAGTTTCATGTGGCCATGTCTCTCCTGGCCCTCTGAATTTGTGATGTACACGTTAATGATTGAACAAGCGATGGATAGCTTGACAGGACGGATGAAATACAGAGCTAAACTTGTTCCCACTCCAACAACAATTCCATACTCCATGCCCAACCAGAGTGATGCAATAAATGTAACTAATGACGTGAGCACGTCTAATTCTAAAAGTAACTTTTCATATAAATTTTGCAAATATGTAAATTTTTTTTTGTTTACAAAGCTCTACTCACTTGATATTCTCCACATTGGTAATATGTTCTCGTATTCGATCATTGGAATAACAGCACAAAATATAACTGCAGCCAAGCTTGCCTTTGGAATGTATGCAAACCAACGGGTAAGGAAACTCAAGGCAAATATTACAACCAATCCTGCAATTTAAAAACTTAAATTAAGTTAACTACAAAAAATTATGTTTGCATTAAACTAACTTGCCAGTAAAAATGCCACCAAACGGACTCCTTACACCGCTGGCATCATTCACCGCCGATCTTGTAAATGACCCTGCAACGGGCATAGCACTGAAAAAGCTAGCACAAATGTGTGACACGCCCAGTGCAATCATCTCTTGAGTGGCGTCAATAGACTGACCACTTCCAAACGCTTTTGCGATTGCCACATTCTGCAGAATGGAGACGATGGCCAACATAAGGGGAGTGGTTTTAAGCTCATCCCATGTCTCTAGAAACGTCAGAGTTCCATTGGTTTTATCTGGCCAGTATGGCAACTCTAACTCTGGCGGTGCCACAGGAGGAAGGCCGGATTTAACTTCACCGGTTAAAGCAAAAGGAGGATCGCTTAAAGAATAGGCCAAAACCGATGCAAATATGACAACGATGGCATTCCTGGCAGTATTGAGAAACCATAGAGATTTTCCAAGGATGCGTCCGGAAGTGGTAGATGTTGACGGTTTCACGTATTCTTTTAAATTCTGTTTAAAAATATCACACAAAATCGGTGACTAATGAAGTGAAGAATCTTCTTAAAACCCTTTGAGAATGCCGTTAGTAATACCTTCATAATCAAAAGTGCAATAACGCATCCAATCCCAAAGCAAGTATCCCCAATGTTTATGGTTTTAATGTTTTCTATCGCCGTCCTCACATTTCCAATGAAGCCATTTCCTTTGGCCCCAGTCAATCCAAAGAAATTCTTAATTTCGGCAGAGCTAATTGTGAGTGACGCACCAGCGACAAACCCAATTGTTACTGGGTCTGATATTAACGTCACAACAGCTCCAAATTTCAGCAAGCCCATTAAGAATTGTATAACTCCAATCCAAAAACCAATTAAAATAACACAAGAGGAAAAGTTGGCCCCGCATGTTTCATATACTACTAGCTCCATAAGTGCCGTAGGCCCAATAGTCATTTGACGACATGAACCCAAGAAGATGTAGACGAATGAAGAAACAAAAGATGAATATAATCCATACTAAAAATTTGAAAATAAAATTAATTTTTGAAAAAACTATCCATAGTCGTAATGAATATAAATATTACCTCTGGTGTCAAGCCCGCTACATTTGCATAAGCGATGCTCTGTGGAATGGCTGTCAGAGCAACGGTGACTCCAGAAATTGCATCGGGAATCAAGTCCGTTTTGGGATTGTATTTTGGTAACCATTTTAAAATAGGGAATCTTTTCTTAGCAAATTTCTTACAAGTAAATGAAGAGCTTTTAGAAGGAGATGGTGATACAAGATGAACTCTTGACGAATTGGGGGAGTCTAAGTTAATCGATGTGGTTTTTAATGTATTTCTTCGTGAATGTGCGTGAGGTGTTGTGTCTGGAGATGAAACATTTATTGCTTCATCTGAATTAATCGACACTGTTGAGTTATTAAAATAAAATTAATTTTTGAAAAAACTATCCATAGTCGTAATGAATATAAATATTACCTCTGGTGTCAAGCCCGCTACATTTGCATAAGCGATGCTCAGTGGAATGGCTGTCAGAGCAACGGTGACTCCAGAAATTGCATCGGGAATCAAGTCCGTTTTGGGATTGTATTTTGGTAACCATTTTAAAATGGGGAATCTTTTCTTCACAAATTTCTTACAATTGAGTGAAGAGCTTTTAGAAGGAGATGGTGATACGAGGTGAACCCTTGACGAATTGGGGGAGTCTAAGTTTATCGATTTTGTTTTTAATGTATTCCTTCGTATATGTGCGTGAGGTGTTGTGTCTGGAGATGAAACATTTATTGCTTCATCTGAATTAATCGAAAGTGTTGAGTGATTCATAGCGTAGCAGTAAAGTCAAGGACTGGAAAACAATTCAATGATTAGACTAGTCAAAACAGAATTGAAAAAAAGTCGGAACATGAGCCACATAGACAATGAAATGAATGTTGTTGTCAAAACTGAGGTATGTACATCGTAAATAACGAAGCCTTTCATACTCTTCGTTTCATTATCTGTAATTGTCAGATTAATGATGAACTGTTTTTCAAATCAGATACTTAAGCAACAAAATGAGCATTCTGAGTAGTTTTTAAAGCTTTGTGTGCACGGGTTTACTCTTTGCAGTTGTGAATAGGAAAGTAATTATCCGAGACGAGGTTTGTTAAAAAAGCCTGCCATTAAATGGCATTCCCACAGACTGATACGACAAGAACAATAGAAAAACGATAACGTCTCGTCCAGTGTACAAATATATGAATTTTTTTACAAAATCGAAATAATCTTTATGCTTTCAAGATGAAGTGTGCAAAATAGGTGACGATGCTTTTGATAAAATAATACATTCAAAATATTTTAGTTTTGGGTCAGTTGCTTCACATCAGTAAAGTCAAGGCTTTAGCCATTCTCTTCGATAACTTAACTCATAAAATGAGATTAGTAAAATTACTGTCACATTGTCAAGTAAGCAATAGTGTAATCCCAACCAAGCTAGAGATAACGTATCACAATAATTTACCTGAATTTATGTATGCAGGTTTTTATGTCACTGAGCTTACGAAGCTAGTATTGAGAATGATGTGACCATCTGTACATCTGTCATCCTGTCTGTGCACACGATAACTTTCGAAAGAGGTCACTGAGTGACCTCCGATTTAATACAAAGGCTCTTTGCGTACTGAGGATCACACTAATTTCTTTTCAGAATTTTATATAAAATATTAACGGCAGGGTCAACAGTTGAACATTTTTCAGATGACGACGTATGATGTTAATTAAAATCGTATAAAAAAACTTAGTCAAACTGCGTGTCTCGAATTGTTAATTTTTTTAACAGTAAACGGTAAAAATTGAATTTTAACAAGACTGGAAATAGTTGACCTCTCTAACTAAAGCGTGTCGTCTTAAGAAAAAAAAGTGATAAAACTAAAATTATCCAAGAATTTTCTGATGATACCTCTATTATTTCTTAAACAAAACGGTTCAGCATGATTGAAAACCAAGAAACTGTATAGCTTGCGTACATGCTCACACAAAGGAGTGGAATACCAAATAAATGATTTAGATTTCCTTTTATATACAGCAATAAATCGTTTCTTCGCTTTGCATATAGGTGCTGATATGCATGAGTTCATAAGTTAATTCGCTGCCTAGTTTGATGAAACAAAGAACAAATTATTTTTTAATGCTTATTCCGAACAACTCGGACAGCAAGCAGTGCAATTGTTTCAAATTCATCTTGGAAAATTTATAGTGAAGTTAGAGTAAGAAGTTTATCGTTAAAATAACCGGATGCGAACTGGATTACTTATTTAGGAGGTCCATAATTTGGAGAATTATTAAATTTAAATGCAGGTAAACCTTGAACAAGAATAAACAAAAAACTATTAAGTGCTGCCTGGCTTTTCTTTGTTTTCTGTAATAAATAGTAATTGAAAATTCAAACAGACAAAATACTAATTACCGGAATTTGGTTCAACAAATAATGGATTAGAATGGCTATGAGAGTATTTATTCAACAGAAATTTAAATGATTTTAAACATGATTTTGGCAAACTCCATCAGGCTATATACAGAGCCATCCATTTACATCATCTTAGATGAGAAAAGTTTCAATGTTGATCAGAGTGATTGTACGCTATACTTCCATGAAAAGTATTCGTGTTCTCCAAATACAAAGCTGAATAAATAATGCTTTCAGTACAGGAAAATTATAAGCAGTAGTAGTGGCAGTAATCTAACGGGACAGCGATTTGTTCAGCTGGAATCGTATTTAGAAAAATTATGATTTCATTTCCTGTGAGGCAAACTCCATCAGGCTATATACAGAGCCATCCATTTACATCATCTTAGATGAGAAAAGTTTCAATGTTGATCAGAGTGATTGTGTGCTGTACTTCCATGAAAAGATGTCCTGTTCTCTAAATACAAATTAAGCTGACTAGAAATGCTTTCAGTGCAGGAAAATTATAAGCAGTAGTAGTGGCAGTAATCTAACGGGACAGCGATTTGTTCAGCTGGAATCGTATTTAGAAAAATTATGATTTCATTTCCTGTGCCCTTGTGAAGTGGTAAAGACCCAAGTTTCCTTAAATAAGGGAAATGGGCAATCAAAACCGTATACAATTTAATAAAGTGCAGCAGTTCTCATCACGATTGATTTATCCTCCAAAGTTTAATAGCTGGTGTATTTGCTATGGCATTTTCCCAGACATGTATGCCAAGTCAGAGCTATAAGAGTTTGTCTCATTTTAAATTCGAAATATACAAACTTGACAGCATGGCTCAATCATCGCTGCTTTTGTTTTCCTTTGATCTTCAAAAAATCTTATGGAAATATTCACCAACTCCTCAATACGTTGTATTTTGGAATAATAAATTAAGACAGTTTGTCGAACAGCATTCAAAAAGACAGTATTACTTGTTATGCTTGTACCACATGGTTCTATTTTTGCCAATCACAACGCTTTACCTTTATCTAATTTTCAATTGGTTTTCCATTCCGGAGTTAAATAATTTGTTAAACCTTATCGTCTTTAGTGTTCTGATATCACTGGCAGTTCTTGCTTTTATGTGGGATTGTGTAATAATTAGAAATAGGAAAGAATTTCTTCAATTTCCAAACTACCTATTGAAATTTCAAAAATATTTTTTATTAAAAAACTCTTACCCGTTGAGCCTACAGGATATATTAAAGAAGTTAATTCACAATCCACGGATTAACGCAATTGCCCCAGAAATTTGGGAATTAATAAAAATGAGTAAACGCTACGAAGGAACTCGCGGTATTTTCCTTCTAACCTATGTTATTTGGGTTTGGACCTGCCAACTCTTAATACCGTTTGTATACATGTATTTGTTCGTCTATCACAATTTTCGAGTTGATCCAATTTATTTTGTGCTAGCGTCAATAGGAAGGTGGAGGACGGTTTACATTTTCCCATCCATTGTATTTTACTTTTTTGTTATCTTTGAAGTGACTAAGATAATCTGTTTCGTTATTGCGATAAGTATAATGATAATTACGTATATGAACATAACAATTCAAAATATTCATAACCTCTCCATGACTGATTTCCGGACATCAGTGAGACTATATCGGGCTATATCCATTTATGTCATTGGCACTCGCAGTATTAGTAGTACCCTTAGTTTTATCATTATGACCGTCGGCTACGTCCTAGTGATGGTGTTAGTGTCCGGAGTTTTGATGCAGGAATATAACATATTGGAGATTCCCAGTTTTGTTTTATTTACTGGAGTAATTATTTTGCTAGTTGCGATATATGCTCTCATAGTTACGGAGTTTTGATGCAGGAATATAACATATTGGAGATTCCCAGTTTTGTTTTATTTACTGGAGTAATTATTTTGCTAGTTGCGATATATGCACTCATAGTTATATTCCCCTTACCCTCAAGACAAAATAACTTCACTCAGAATATGTTGCGAGAATGGGCTTTGGTAGGGAAAGAATCTTTAAAATATTATAATCCATTCATGATTAGAAGAGAGGTTCGAGCCCTTCAGCCAATTGCATTTTACTTTGGTGCGTTTAGAAAACTAGATTGCGAGACAATTCAAGAATACTTGGATTCAATTCTAAATCGAACATTGTCAACATGCTTACTACTTAAGGACTGGGCTAACTAGAGTAAGAATCAACCTTATTGTGGTAATGTGATATAAATATTTTGCTTATTGCTACACCAATCAACACATTTTTAAAAAACGAGTCATTCTACATCTGCTTCATTTTTCAGTGCCTGCAGGAATTCATCAAGTTGAGGTATAAATTGCAACAGGTACTTTTGGCTTGATTTTCCTTATGCTTAGAAAAGTTTTCTAAGATATTCGTTTTTTTAATTCGACGAGGAAAGAAGTAGAATAAACTGATCTGATTTTGTTAAAACCTGGGAAGTATTACACAAAAAAGTGTTTTTATGCTACCTATTTTTGGTATTAATTTGCGAAACTTTATAATCATTGCCAAGAAGTTTTGTCATAATCCTTAGAAAGACGTTTACATATTAGTTGCAAACTTTTCTACAAAAAAATTTGGGCTGGTTTCTGTACACTCAAAATAAATGTGTTAGAGTAAAACGTTTGGATCTCTCGAATAAATGCATTTCCTGGCGGAGTCTCTTGGTATGCCAAATTTAGTTCCAGCTATTCCCTTATGTTTTCTTACATACCGAGAATTTCAAGATAATCAAGGTTACATTTTGACAGCTACGCATTTTCCATATGTATTTACTATTGCATGACATTAGCAATTATGATAGTAACTTATATAAAGGCAAATGAAGTAGTATTAGATGTTCATAACGTAATTTTTTCGAACAAAATAAAACCACTAATTCTGATCAATCCGATGATATGGAACAAGACTGTTATTTTACATACGAGCAATAATTTCGACCTTTCTTGTTTCCGCTTATTTTCAAGCAGGACAAATCGCGATTGTTTAAAATGTTCGTATGAGTTTCATTTTAAACTCGGTGAACAAATAACCAAGATCGATCGTCATGTCTACCACATTTCCTTCTTTCATTCTTTTTGCGTTTGATATTCAAACCATTCTATGGAAATATTCACCTACTCCTCAGTACGTAATAGTTTGGCAAACAGTTTAAAAGCAATTTGTTGGACTACACGCAATAAGAAGGTATTAATGTTTATATTGTTACCACGTTATCATAATGTCAATAGTAGTATTAATGTACCGATAATCAGGCGGCGGGTTTTTCCGACCGTACCGAACTTATTATCTTGGAGTAGCTTTATAGCTAGAATTTGAGCCGTACATATGTTATTTCCCTGTGATTTTGCTCTCTAATGAACCTTTGCTTTATTTTAAATTCGAAGTATAAACGAGAAATCAATCGCTGAGTGTGATAATATCATTTTAGACTTTCCAAAGCATGATGCTGTCAGGGCGCAATCATAAAATGGCTTCAGGATACGGAGTTTTCATCAAATGGTATGTTAAATCGTATTTTGCATTAGGAATACAAAAATTGAGATAAACTTTGTCCACCGGCGTGTAAAACATTTCTTGAATAATTTTTGAGTGTTAATAAAAGAGTGTTAGGACAGTGAAGAAGCGTAGGAAATAGCTGTTCAAATTGGCGGACTCAGCTAATTACAAGTAAAGAGATAGTAGCCTTTCAACCAATCACGTACTACTTTGGCGGGGTTCGTAAAATGGAGGCCATTGAAGAATATGTGGATTCTTTGTCTTAAATGAATAGAACCATTTCTCTATGTCTACTTCCAAAGGACTGAATAATTGGTATGGTAATATGGTATAATTGGTAATAATTAACAATGTCGCTTAGAAATTTGCTAACAGTACTGCATCCACACTTTCTAATTACTGCAATATTATGTTGCAACTGACTAGATGATCATCATTATCAATTGTAATTAGTCCCAGCTGCTAAGCATTATGTATTCGGTATACAATCCCAATTAAACAAGGAAATACTAGGGTTTAGTATTGACGCCGATTAATGAGATATCGTTGTGGTGCCAATAAGAAATAAAATTATTTTTCTCTCGAATTGCAGGTTTGATTTTGATGACCCGTGTGTTTATTAGCTGAAAATTGGAATATTAATTTTGTGTTCCGGGCAAAAAAAAAACCATAACAAGGCATCCTTTGACCAGGTTTTGCCATTTTAGTTATATTATTCAATATAGTCTTATGAAAACGACGACTGCGAGATAGACTTGTTTAAAGGATTTGAGAATACATAACTTCACCATGCACTGCTTAAAAACTTTCATGAAAAATCAAAATGTGAACATGAAATTCAAATTTAAAAGTACCAAAGAACAAGCAATGTATTTTACCGTCATGAATTTTTAAATCTACATTTCCCTTAAATTACAAAAAAGAAAATTTGCTGAGTACCTCCGATGCTTTGGATTTCTTCAGCTAAAAAAGTCTTAAAGGAAAGGTTTAAAAGGATTTTAAGTAATCTTTTGGTATCCCCTTCTTGTGGAATCAAAAAACATTTTTTGGCGAAAGTAAAGGTTATGTTCTGTCGAAAAATGTTATGGGCTGCCATAAGCCAGCAGCTAAGCATTTCTTTTTTAATAACTATTTTACGTAAAACGTCCTACTGCCATCCTAAAATCATAGCCAACTCTGATTTTGAATTTTATGTAAAGCAATTTTTATTGAACTGCGCAACCATTTTATATGTCGATTTAAAAATTCATAGCTAGAAATTTTTAAACATGACTCGTTCTATGAAATAAAAATTGAAAATGGGATTCACCAAGTTGCTTTAAGAACTAACTGAGTTTGGATAGTTATACATAAAACCTATTGAAACAGTCATATGTAATTTTAAATAGCTTACTGATTTTTGTAGCTTTTTTGAGTCGTCCAATACTTTTTAATAAAATTTATTGTTACTTAGTCTTTACTCTGCCCTTGACATGTACGCCTTTTGCCCATGAAAAGCAATATTTTCAATTTTGACTTTCTCTGAATAACCGTGATTTATCTATTCTCCTTCGACTCTATAAAACAATTGTTAGNTTTTTGAGTCGTCCAATACTTTTTAATAAAATTTATTGTTACTTAGTCTTTACTCTGCCCTTGACATGTACGCCTTTTGCCCATGAAAAGCAATATTTTCAATTTTGACTTTCTCTGATTAACCGTGATTTATCTATTCTCCTTCGACTCTATAAAACAATTGTTAGCGGTTTTCTTTTGCTTTTCCTGTCAACATTCAAATAATGGGTCTATCAGATTTTGAAATTTTAGCTTTCAAGCTGCATTCAAGCTTATTCTTCTACATGTTCTGGCCTTTACCCACAAAGTGGGACTCTGATTTCACAAAGCAAAGCATATTCAAACCACAATGGAAACTACTTCCATTAGCACTGTCTGTTCTTGCCATAATCCTCTTCGGAATGTCATGCTTTGTTGCTCTAGTCTTCTACAACTGGGTCAAACCAAGAAATGATTTCCAGTTATTTCACTTTGTCGTAATATCACTGGCTGGTATCTTACTCCTGTTTGTGGGAACTACTTTTGTATTTGGTGCCAAGTTGATGTCCCCACTACTCTCGGGTTTCAATCAAATCTTACAGCTTAACAAGAAATTACGCGAAGGTATATAATCACATCACAATAGAATAATAATAAAATAACACATTTTTGAGCATTCTGTACTTAGAAATCATTGGAATTTCCAGAGTACCCAAGATTCCTTACCTCGTCCAACAGAGAAAGGACCGGAATACTACTATGCGCGATCGTAATTTCTTGTGGATTATTACCCTATGCTTGTACAGCAGTTGCTATGATCGCAAATTACGATGTGACATACTTCCTCATTGACGAAGTATTACCAAACAGGATGTACAGGGATTTGAGAATGATTGGAATTGAAATGACAATACGGATAGGAATGATGTTCTGGACTGTTGCAGTATCAGGTCGCCTCATTGGTTTTTATGGGATTGCAGCCTTAATAGCGTTATTTAGATTCGAGGAAATCTGCAAATTTCTTGTACTTTGTCCTATTAAAACAAATTTATTTGTGAAACATCACAAATCACTGCAAATGTTTTATTCAAAAACTCACACTGTGGTGGAAGTCACGCTTTATATTACGTTATTGTTTTCTTTTTGGCTTTTGGTTGTATGTGTCTGCGGGATAGTAGTTTTTCATAGAATTTTACCTCCAGTCATGTTTTATGCAGCCGTATTTATTACTTTTGTGTGCATTACTTTTAATTTATTTATGCTTCCAAGAATTTGTTATGTCGCTGAACTGGTGCAAGGGATGAAAATTGTAAATGTAAAACGAGCAGAACTTCGGTTTGCAAAAAATATGTTCAGATCCTACAAATGGAATTTGATGAGGTGTAGATCCCTCAGACCGATTACAATCCGGTATGGAAAGTTTATGGTTTTTTGTCAGGATTTTAAGACAGAATATATAGAGCTGTTTTTGGGTAGATGCTTTGATGCAGTTTTGTCCTTGAAATAAATGAAAAGCTAAACTGTCCTGAGTAATGTTCTCAACAATCTGAATCAAGTGCAATTTGATTGAGTATGCCATACTATATCCCTAATATTTTAAATAAATATCTGTAAGTGAAAGAAACTAATAAAAATTTTTGAAATATTTTACGTTTTATCCATTAAGCTTTTATGCCTGTTTTTTTATAGAAGAACCGTAAAGAAACCGCACGTATGTCACGTTTAGTTTTGTTTGCATTTGTTTAGCCAATTTTTTTTGCCAGTTTGTTAAGGATATCTAATGATGAATCTGTACGTAATCTAAGGATGATTTTGTAGTTAATACTTGATGCCCTCTTCTAATGTTAAGTAACTTTTGCGTGCTCATGTGTGCATGACATTTTGCTTTTCGGATGAAGCATTACCTGCCTAAATTCAGTTGGGACTTGAAATACTCAAAACAAATCGGATTTCTCAAGCATTGAATTGATTATACCCAAATAAAGCATTACTTTATGTTATTTGACGAGCAAGCAATAAAAATAAATAAAGCTTCAAGTTCAATTCGATGTAAGTTTATTCAGTTGTTTGAAGTTGGATTATAGTATACATAAATAAACGAGGTCCACATATTGTGAATAAATGCAAATGTCCGAAAATAATTTATTTAATTGTAATGAAACCGCAGCAGGAATAAGCAAATAACAGTTTAAGTGCCGTCTTGACCTTCTTTGTTTCCTGTAGTACTAATTTAAATTCAAGCTGACAAATTGGTGTTAGCTTAATTTGATTTTGCAAAGAGCACTTTGTTATGGAGGAATGGAGCTTGTCTTGTTCATCATAAATTGAGTTATGATCGTAAGATTTTCATAAGCATCGCCTTTAAAACAACCGCAAAGCTTTTAGACAAGAACTCTGTATGCTCCATCAGGCCATTCTGAGTTGCATCATAAGCGCTCAGAGTAGTTTCAGATGTTTCATATTTATCCTTTATTTTTTCATATATGTTCATCCAGATGTTTCTGACGGGTTGGGTATTATACGAACCGGATTTTAGGCACTTATATTGAACGCAGCGGATTGAAGGCACCTAATTTTACGGCACCCAAATTAAACGCACCCAATTTTAAGGCACCCAAATTAAACGCATCCCATTTTAAGGCACCCAAATTAAACGCATCCAATTTCAAGGCACACAAATTAAACGCATTCAATTTTAAGGCATCCAAAACGCCTCCAACGTACTCATATTTCATTCGTAGAAGGAATACAAAATCATTACCTGGAGTTGAAGATTTAAGTTTATTATGGAAACATTCTGACTCAACTGTCCCCTTGCTGACCTTCACATAATGCACAAGGTGACATGCCGCTTAATTTTTTACGCGGTTTAAGGTGCCTGCAGTTTGCAGGACATAGACCAGAATAAAACAAAGAAAAATGCCCTGGATTGTTCATGTGCCGGCTTGTGCATTTTAAATAACAAAGCTAATGCTTCGTGCTATTTATATGTACACAAATCATTTGTCAGTTAAGTGGTGAACATTTGGAATTGCTTCGGTGAAAGTTTAAAAGTTCAGTTTAAAACTAATAATAAAAATAAACTTAAATCTTCAACTCCAGGTAATGATTTGGTATTCCTTCTACGATCGAAACATGAGTAATCCCAGTACTTCGCTATAAAGACTCGGACGGCTATTTGATGCATGTTGTAGCCTAGCAACTGGATGAACAGTATCATTGCCAGTTTTCGGCTAGCTTGCAGCTAGATCTTAATAACGAAGTAGACCTGGGAATACGTTGTAGGCGTTTTGGATGCCTTAAAATTTAATGCGTTTAATTTGGGTGCCTTGAAATTGGCTGCGTTCAATTTAGGTGCCTTAAAATTGGGTGAGTTTAATTTAGGTGCCTTGAAATTGGGTGCCTTCAATCCGCTGCGTTCAATTTAGGTGCCTTAAAATTGGGTGCGTTTACTTTGGGTGCCTTAAAACTGGGTGCCTTCAATCCACTGCGTTCAATTTAAGTGCCAAAAATCCGGTGCGTATAATCCAATTCCCGTTTCTGACGACACTCTTATGAAAGCATTTTGTATTCACCCATTACAATGCTGAACATCAAATACAGATTTAACTAGACAGTAATTTGTTCAGCCGGCGTGGTATTAACAGTAAGTACAAACATTCGACCATCCAATTTACTTAAACAAAGGAAATGAACATTCAAAACCGTCTAGAGACCGAGTTAATGCAGCATTTCACATCACGATTGGTTTAACCTCCGAAATTAAATAGCTGGCATAGTCATGGGGAAATTTTCTCAGACATTTAGTGCTTTTCAAAGCTCAAACATTATGAG
>JAHZMX010003211.1:0-20636 GCA_027743895.1 Seira musarum
TCGTCCCTGAAGAATGCAATCGATGTTTCAAACGTCGTGAAGAAGTTTGTCTTTGCCATATTGATGAGCACTAGAAATATTTAATAAACACCACTAATATCTAATTATCTAAACAGGGCAAAAAAATTACTACTTTTGTTTAATTTATGCTTACAGTAATTAGTTTTGTTGGAATCAAGTTAAATATAAATTTTGTAAACTGATTAAAAAATATATTTGTCCGTTATTTTTAAGAAAGTAGCTGAGCTTTAGAGTCTACGACTGTAAAGACCAAGAGTAAAGAATACTTTCTGCATTATCTTATGCATCTAGACAACAATAATCATCATTTCGCAGTAGCGTTTTTCATACCTTCTACATGTAATGCATATACACGTAGAGTATAGTAGTACATGACTATGAGAAGTGTAATAAGTATGCATACGGAAAATCGAAAATCCATACTACCAACTCAACCACAAGCAGAAGCAAATAAATCGTTTATGTATTGTTACTGGCAAGCCTAATATTCTAGTATACTCTACAGTCAGCGGGCAGTTTATATTTTCTTGAATATTTCTTCTTCACGATTGCATTTATTACGATTGCAGCTGCCTTAAAGATTAATACTTTAGATGCAATCACTATTCAGCTATTTGTAATCCTTCATTTATTTCGACGGTTGAGACTGTGATAGTTAGTAATTATCCTGCATTTATCTAAATCTAAATCCTGTTGTTCATCTAAATTTGTTTAATTCCAATCTCAATTGATTCATTTTAACTTAATTACTCAATCTTTTCTTGTTACACTAAGATTGATTGCCGTTCACAAAGTAATGTTTTCTTTTTCTTTAAAGTCCTTGTTTCCCGCTACCATTCAAATTGTCCTAATGCGTCCATAAAGCTATCAAAGGTTTGACAGCTGTTTCAGGAAGTGCAAGCAAGAGATTGTAGTAGGTGTAGCGAAAAAAATTAATTGAACATTTTGGTATTATTTAGTAAATCATTGTAGTTTATTGCCTCTTGCAAAAAGCAAAACCTGGCTCAATTTCACAACTAATGTCGGCCATTTGATATAAATAGTAGTTTTTGACTATAATCATAAAGAAATTAGACAAGTTTTAATCTTTTGAAAAGTTGCAATGGATAAAGTCATGATAGCGACAGCAAACCAGCCAACTGCAAACGAAAACCTTTCAATGGAAGAACATGATCCCACTAAAGCTCAAGTCCAAGCAAAACCAAAAGTTAACTTGCAAAGTGTCAGCGAAAAAAGTGCAGACGGTTAGGGAAAAAGTCTCCAGAGTTTATTTAATAGATAATTTGTTTAATTCAAGTAACTTTTAATATATTATGAATGCTATATATCAATTTAGACGCTGCGTCTGACACTGAGAGTCCAGAATTGGAGAACGCTACCGCACTCCATGAATTAATGAACACGTTTTTTGAGTTGGCCCGTCGCAATGGAATCTCCCCTTACGTTTTATCGTATGTTGCATTATAAATTATACAAGGTTATGAAAGTTATTTCAAGACGCATATTCAATTTTATTTTTTATTCCTTCCGTTTTAGGACATTGGAAGAATTTGGAGCTTGTTTTAACACCCCCCTTGGATGCTTACACAAGTCCACGAACCAAGAAGATTTTATTACCCACCACAAAAACGAGTGTTCTTACAAGTAAGGATTGATACGATGAGTAGAATAAGAAAAGTAAATTATACCTAAGAAACTTGACACTTTTTATTTTTTTGAACTCAGGGATTACACCAACTGTCCGTTAAATGAATGTCATGCAAAAGACTCTTCAGAACTCTTTGGACACTTCTTTCAACTTTTGGATCACCTCGGCAAAGCCCACCCTGGCAGCCTGCCAACTCACAGTGGGCCCACTATAAGTCAAGTATTTGATATTTCCACTTCCGACTTTCAAAACTCAGCTGGTACGCAGACAAAAACAAATGTTGGTGTGTGATACAAACAAAAAAATGAGTGGTGTTGTACTTTTAATTACGTGCTTTTCTGTTGGTCGCAGAGCGAACATTTATACTCGGAAAGGCTTTGGTGAATGATGGAGGACAACTTGCTGAATTCTTCATTTCAGTTCATGCAAGACTAGACAAAGATTCCGAAAGCATTTCCCTTTACCCACATGTCATAATGCGCGATCAGGGTTTAGGATTAGCAAAAGTTAGAATTGGAGAAAACGCTGAAGAAGGCAACTCGGTGTTAGATGGAGTGTACGCGTCTCCAGAAGACTTTTTTTCACATTTGCCAGCCACAAAATGCAAATTCGAAAAAAATTTGGTGGAGGGAAGAGTTCAGGGGAACCTGGTATTTGCGCTTGAGTTTTTTCGATTCCAGCTTTTGCAAGGCCGGACTAAAGATGAGATTTTGTATATGGACAAATGGAAAAACAACCGTTGGCAAATAAAATCGTCATTCGTCAATGACTTGGTCTCGATTGATTTTTCAACGCCCCCAGCTGCTTGTAAATACGTGTGTCCTTTATTGTGTGAGTTTTTGGATAACAAGAGCTCCCGAGTCGAAATATTTGAATCTTTGGACTGCGAGTTAACAAAGTTGGCAATTCTAACACCAATCTTAAACAAGATTGACAGTACTGCACTCTTGAGGAGACCTGCACCAAGTGCATCGGAGAACGCGGATTCTACACTTGGACCGATTTTGATAATTTGCGCACCGAATCTCGAGGCGAGCTCAACACTTCATGACTGGATTGTAAATACTTTTACAAGATGCGAACTGGGAGTGACACTAAACAAGGAGAAGGCAGGAAAAGTATGGAAAATAAATCTAAATGAGAAAGATGCTTTCTAAAGAATTTATTAAATCAATATAAAGTCGTGTTTTTCGTTAACTTTTGTTTATAGGACACAGTCACCAAAATTTATATTGCCAATGTAGAGGATGGAAATATTTTTTCTGGTGTGTTGTTTGCAAATCTTAAAGTTGTGTTATTCTGGCACGCTGAGTATATTTTAAGCGGAAAACAGAAGGAAGCATTTATTTTGGCCATTCAATCTCTATCAAAATGTTCAAAACCAAAGTTTGTCCTTCAGTACAACGAAAGAGGTCAACAAGAAAACGAACTAGAGGTTTCAAGACTGTTTTTTGGGACTGAGAGAAACGTTGCATCATTTGGGACTTTAAAACGTTCTGGGATGACCGACTTGGACGTGGAACTTATTTACGTGAAGGATTATAGTGAAAAACAAGAAGCGCTTAAAACAATCTTGTCAGCCGAGAAGGCAAATCTTCGTAGACTCTGGATCTTTCCAAAAGCTCATCGAACATTTGCAGAATGCTCCAGGCTTGTAACTACTAATTTGCCAGATTTTTGTGTCTCCTTATTTGGAAGAGGAAACGAAAACTACAAAATGATTCAATCAAAAATGTCCAAATTTTTATCAGCTCTAATAACGCTGCCAGAATATGTGTACAGCATGGGTAAATAACATTATTTGCAACATCACCATCATCATAATTGATAAACAAAAATTGATAGAAGGTCGTAATTTGTGAATTTGTAACTTGCAGACTTGCCAGTGCCTGATTTAATTGTTATTTACGGGCTTCCTTACTTTGACCGTGATTTACGAACTATTTTGCGTGTTGCTCAACCCAAAGCTGGAAAACGGATCTGCAAGGTAAAGATTATACAAGTTCGACATGAATGCGAAGGAGTAGCTGGGAAGATACAAAGTATACTTGAAAAGGTTGCCAAAAAAAAGTAAATTATTTTCTTATGTGTAATGTAAATGCATTTTACTTTTGTAAGAGCTAAATTAAGGCAGTGTATGTTGATTTCTTTCACTTCAGTGTAAACAGTTAAACGTAAATGAATTTTGTTTTAGTTAAAAAAGTACGCATTACGTTTGTTTAATTCATTTTATTAAACTTTTGTATGCATCAATTTATCAAATAAAATTTTTTTCCACCGTTGAAAAATTTAAAGTTTGTCATCATCCAATATCCACTTTATATACCGTATAATTTTACAAAAATGCTTTCGTTTTATTCTGTTTCTCTTTCCTCTGGTGCATTTGGTGTCTCTGGATTCAAAGACTCATTACTTTCAGCAGCTTTGCCATAATCCAATTCAGTGTCATCGTCATCTTCATGCACGTACTTGAGAGGAAAATGTTGTCTCAGTCGCTTTCGAGCATTGCAAATAACATCATAGAAGCTAGTAGCTACCTCTTGTGATAAGGCTTGAAAGACAAAATTGATTTTCTTCAGAAGCCGTTCTGCATCAGAGTCTTCATTAGCAAAAATTGATCCTAGGTCAAGCATTTAAGATTGTCGTGAACTAATCAGAAATCATATATATTCAATATAATGAATAATTTTTTTTCTTACGGTGAACAATCAATCGCACTGTTTGCTTTTCTTTTGCGAAACAGCAATCAAATACAAACTGGATTGCTTCCCCATCTTCAGCTAGCTTTGCAACAGTGACGCTTTTTTCTGACTTTTGCAATTCTTTCATTAAACGGTTCTTTAGGGATGGCAAAACCGGAACGGTTGGATTGACTATCAATCAAATATTTATATTGAGAAGTATAGAACAGTACAAATACAAATTAAACTCAACATGAAAAACCTACTGCAAATGTTTTGGTACGCATCATTGCTTAGCGTTGTGCACTTTTGATAACGACTCAAGAACTCGGCGTCAGTGTACTTGAACGCTTCTTTTCCCAGCTGCAACTCACCAAGTGCATGCACTCCATAGATCAAAGTATTGAAAGACTCCAATGTTGATGATACGGCTTCCATAAGGAATGACAATGTGTGAAGACGATAACTTTCATATGCACGAACAATGGGCCATTCTACTGGTGCAGTCTTGATAACCGTATTCTTATTCCTGCTTTTTTCATCTGCATCCGGCCGGCTACAATTTGCTTTTGAATCCATCTTTTATCTCTAAACACTAGACCTACTTTGTGATTAAGTTTTATGGACGTAGCGCAACAATTCAAGTATGCTTATGATTTTGTTAAGTGCTTTCGACTAACAAGAATCGTTTTCTCACTAATGGAAAATGTTTAATAGCTGTTGCGACGGTAAATGCACTTCAAAGATTGACTGTTACTTCTATAATATCTCATTTTTTAAGCCCTTATACATTTATGCAATACCCCAAAAAATTTGGCAATACCCCATGATTACCTAACATATATAGGTTATATCTGACACAAAAATTTATTTCGTATTCTAAATTTTAAAAAAATACACACAAAATCTACTTTAACAATTCCCACATATTTGTTTTATTTTAACATGTCCAGAAACGACTTTTCCTTATCCCAAAGAGAAGCAAGTCCCAGTGTAGTCAAAATTTCTTTTGCTGAAATTATAAACACAAATGTATTGTACTCTATTAGCTCTGCATTGCTGAACTTGAAATAATGAAGGAATGTTAATACCAAAGTTGTGATACTCCTCCAGAGGATTTACTGACAGCGTATTTGTGGTAATGCGTAGTAGGTTCCCAAAGACTCCAAAGTCGACTGAAGCCTCCATCATGACGACAGCATAAATTGCATCTTGCACTTCCACGTTGTCTCTGTACATGAATCTTGAGTGTCCTTCAGCTAACCGGATCATAGTTTCGGTAATTTTTAGCGTAGTCTTTTCTGGACTGCGCACACAAGACTTCAAAGACTGAACGTAGGATTGTATTACTTTCATGGCGTCCTCTGTCATTGATGGATGTTTAGCCTGTCTGAGATGCAGAAAATACGATCGCAAGACTTCCGTGTCCCATAACAATGGAGAATGTGGTTTATGGTTCCCCAGGATGGATTGTGTAATTTGTTCATCCAAATCGCCCTTGTCGTCCCTTAGTTTAAAGATTAGATCAAACTTTGGCAGAACCCTGCTCCAGCCAATGATATTATCATTTGAATCCTCCTGACCGTTTTGCACTTTGATCGACTTTGTTGCTGCAATGACGTTACATTTTGATTCCATCGTACAAATCATTCCGGCCTAACAAAATAAAAAGAGAATGGATCCATCAAGATATTAATTTTTCACTAAGATTGAAACAAAAAAAATTATTTCATGATGTATACTTTTGAAAGAGAGACAGTTTGCAACTCCATAGTCTCAAAGAGCCTTTCTATGTCACAAGCCTTAATGTTGTCAAACTCGTCAACGCAGCAAATCCCATTGTTTGCCAACACAAATGCACCTGCTTCAATTTCCCAGTCACCACAATCGTTAGTTATCCCAGGCGTCAAGTTTGCAGATCCATTCAGCATCATTCCAGGAACTAACAAGGAGGAGCAATACTTGAGAAGCGTCGTCTTTCCTACCCCTGCATCCCCAACCAGAAGCACGTGGGCATTGCCTCTAATCTTTAAGGCCCCTCTAACCTTTTCCGCACCTCCGGCAATTACGGTACACAATGCCATCTTAACCACATCGTATCCATATACCTAAAAATGCAAAATAAACAGTTTGAAGGCTTTAAAATACACGCGATTCTTGCAAGATTATGCCAAAATGTTTCTCACTTTTGGACAAAAGGATTCCAGAATTAACTTGCGGGCAGTAAATGGTATTTTTTCATGACTCTTCCAGAAATCTTTAAACATATCCACCATAGAAGACTTCAACGGAATTGAGCTTCTAGGTAAAGTAGCAACGTGATGAGCAACAAAACAAACTTTTCCTTCCACAATTTGATTAGTTTTGAAAGGTTTCCATTTTGTAAAAAAGAATCCACTGATTGACACATTATTTCCTGGATTGCAGTTTCTCACAAGATCATCCAAAAGATGAACAACAATGCCTTCCGTATGATTAGATGCGTATTGTTGTGCGTCCAATCCTTCATAAAGTGTAATTTTCTGAAACTGTCTCCAACAATTTTGACCTTGCTTTATTGCTTTAACCTCGACCATTTCAGAGCCATTACAATTCCCAGCGCATTTAACATTTTTTGATTCTGGAAGGTAGTAGCTTTTCGACTCCTGGGCTTCAAAAGCCACCATATCCATGCAAACGGAGCACTTGCACACCTTTCTCCACTCTAGCATTTTTGCAATTCCCACCCGAGTCACCTTTCCAGTCAATACAACAAACTGTCCCAATCCTTTAACACTAGGCAGACCACGTTCAGTTTTATTAAACACATGGCTCACAGTTGCTGCATCGAGTCGAAAATGAACGTTTGTCTTCACCGTTATACCCCTCCTGTCTTCAGTATCAACACACACCTTCAGAAGTGCATCCATTGCAGCGCCGTCGCCAGCTTCAAAGACTTCTTTTGGCCAGCGTTTTAATCCATCCGCACTTTTAGGACATTTTGCAGTAAAATCTTCAAACCTACAACATGATTTTGTGCATTTATTTTGGACTGCATCATGTAATGACATGGATCAATGGATGGATCAAGTAAAAGATTCAAGACTTACTCAACAACTACTGAATAATGTTTGTCATTCTCCGCCTCTTTCAAAATCTCCACTAATTGCTCTCGACAGCAACTCAAAAGGAATTTTAAAATCTCGGCTACATAAACCAAAAACCAAGTACAAATGCACGAAAATGTTATTCTCCTAACCCAATTAAAATCTACTCTATTCAATGACTGACATGAAATTAAATGATGAAATTACCTCTGCTCAAAGTTGCATTAAAGTCGGGCATGATGAGAACCGTGACTTTTCAATTTATTTCTACTGTCAATAAAAAAAAATAATGAAATAAATACTGACTGAATGAGTTTCCGTTTTTCTCCAACTGATATTTTCTTTATGCTGAACATATGTAAGACAAACCAGCGAGAAGCTAAACCATTGTCTACTCTACTCTTTGTTCTGCATGCTAAAGATCGTTGCATATGGACTGCATAATGTAATGAATTGCATCCAAGTTAATTCTTTTGCAAGATTTTTATGAACAATAATTACTTTAAAAATCATTCTTTTAGACATATTAAAAGTTTATTTATATACAACAACGTTTATTATTAGTTTCATTTTTGTTGCAAAGTAATCGTCCTTAGAATAGCACTTTTCTGCATTTTTTAGCCCCGCATTGACAAATTTGGGATGATGAAAGTCCTTTTTCATTTGCATCTGAATACGAGTAGTCCCATGTAATTTCCTCTCCTGCTTGGATAGTAGTGAGTGCAAAAATTGCTATTCGCGGAAGTCTTAAATCATGATTATCCCAAAAAACGTATTGTGCAAATGCATTCGGTTCACATGAATGATTTATGAAAGCTCCAATATTTGTTTTGTTGTACCTGTCAACCAAAAGATCAAACTTTAGCAACGGATGAGTCGAGCCGTTATCAGATTTCAAGATATCGGTTGTGACGACATCTTTTTCGTTCTCATTCTTTGGTTTGCATCCTAGTTCCATCGCTGCCAGATATATCCATCGTTTGCTGTCAACATCGTTATGAGAGTCTATAACGTCTTCATTTATTATCTCTCCAAAGTACATGCAAATAAATGCTCCTTCGGGAATGTCCACGGAGGTTCTTACTCCCCAACCTTTGCTTCCATAATGCGCCAATTGAAGTGGAAACAAATGTCCTTGCTGACTAACCCGATTGTGACAAATGGACCGATTGCAATGGCATCCGTTGTGACATTCAAAAATTCCAGTCGCCACAGAATTAAACAGTCGAGAAACCATTGTAGCCAATGTTCTTGTCCCCCAACTTTTTTTGTATGTTCAGACTGCAATTATCCAACGTTTTCAAAAAACAAGCGCATTTAAACTTGTTTTTGCAATCATCAACGCAGTCGCAACACTCCAAAAAATCCTTATCATGGTGAAGTTTAATCGAAGAGTCCTTGAGTAATTCCGAAAGCACGTTGTCTTGAAGATATGACACTGACGGAAGCTTTGGCACGTAATCCAAGTCCACTGGACAAAAAACTGGAATTGGGAATCGCTCTTTCCCCTCCGAAAGATCGTGGAAAAGTAACTGCTCTTTAGCGCTGTCAAGCATCAATCGTCTTTCAGCGTTCACTGATGGTACCAGAGTAAAACGCCATTGGAATGCTTAACTTGAGCTCCATCAACCGTTGATGAATTTTTTCAGAGTTTTCAAAGATCTTTTTGCCATGGACGTAGACGACGCGTGGCTCATCATTAGTTCCTTGAACAAACCTATTGTAAAAGAAAATTTGCATTTTTTAAAAACTCTTTTGCTTTATTGCGATTAATTTAAGCTGTTTTCATGTTGTCCATTCTACTATCTCACCTTCTTTCAAATCCAAATCTAAATGGCACACAAAATAATCGACCATCTTCTGTCAAAATTGATTCCATGTTAAGGCCCAGGTAATCTGGTAAATATTGCTTAAATAAATGTGATAGTGTTTAAAGCTAGAATGATTTTTTGAACAAACTATCACAACTCGAACCTAAAAGACTTTGGGAAAAAGAGTTTAGCATACACATTGCATGTGTCGATTTTCTAAACATGCCCCAGTTGTTCTTTTTTTCCAAACGCTTTACTTTGATGCATTTCTGGCTTGAGCGGAATGATTTGATGCACATACAACAAGGAAGATCCGCCGACGACATGTTGAACTCCGATCGTGTTTATACTTGAAAGACTAACGTTTACAATCTTTCAATGTCAGTCGGCATTTCAACTTTCAATAGTGAGAAAATTGTGATTCACGCGAAACCAAAATAGTTTAATCTCGGGTTGACTTAATTTATCATTTAATTGTGTAATCTAGTAGATCACGCTTGTTTGACTTAATTTTGCAAGAACAGTTGAATATTGAGCAATAATCTTTACGATGGACGGAGGTTTGAAAAAGTTGGAGAATAAGAAAAGCTCCGGCACTAAAAAGAAGAGGCAGGTCGCCCGCAAGAGTTTGCAATCACAGCAAAAAAAAACCCGATCTTTACCAAGCACTCAACAAAAGATGAAGAAAAGCAAGAAAGTTAAGGAGAGTAAGTTAAAGATGGAGCAAAGGGAAGCTAGCAAAGATGACAAGGATGTTGGAAATGGAAAAGAAAAGAAAAGCGGTTCAAAAGTTGCAAAAGTCTCACCGCCTTTTCCAGGATCATCATCAGTGAAAGCATCCAGTAAATGCAAAGGTAAATAAAAGGCTCATACATACATCTGAACTTTTATTAAACAGTAGCTAAGCAAATTCAGTTGTGAACTCTTGTATACGTTTCAGGTCAAGAAGGAAAAGGCTCCCGCACTTTAAAAAAGTCATCTAAAGACATTTTGGTTTCAAGTCGGGATCTTAAAGCAGCAATTTTGATTGCCTCCAAACGGAATGCTAATGCAACCGCAGGCTCTGAAGAGACTATTGTTGTAGTGCCTGCAACTGAGCCTGTCGCCGGACCTTCAACCGCTATTTCTCCAAGTGACGGGATGGCGTCTGCAAAGAAGAACAAGGATTCGTCGGGACGCAAACAAAAGAAACCGCGATACGTTCCTACGTAAGAATGCGTGTTTATTGCATTTCTGAGATCATTTATCAAATATTAATCTTTTGACTGCAATTAATTAGTTTTTTTTGTCATTTTGGTAGGACTCCTGGCTTGAAGCTCCGTAATCTTCAGCGATACGAACGAAGCCAAGAGTTAATCATTCCAAGATTACACTTTCAACGGATTGTTGGCAGGGTCACTCGTGATGTTTCTGCAGAGCTGCGCCTTGACTTTGTCCCGAATTTTCAATCTCGAGCCTTGGGGGCACTGCAGGTATTTTTCACAACTCATAGAATTTAATGTTCCATCACCTTTTATTAGTAATTTTTATCATTTAATATATACTTAGTTGTGTTCAATTATGTTGAATTCACAGCAAGTGGCAGAGGAACATTTAATTGGACTCTTCAGTTAACTACAATTAAGCACCACCCAGAACGGCTTTACCAATAACTGTTGTCTCAGTTTATTGACTATTTTTGTGTTCAATCTAGATTACGATTGTAATCAATAAACTGTGCAAGTTATTTTTCGGAATTATTGTTGAACTATTGTGCTTTGGTTTTTATTTTCTAACATGTAACTGAGGCGCATACATCTTTTTGCAACTCTTTAAAATTATACCGCTCACCACGTTGTTAGCAGTAATATGAAGCTGCTCATTCTTATATCAAAATTCTGCAATCCTTTTACAAGTCATGGAAGACCATATTGGACACGTTTACTTCCTGTAAGACTAAATTTTTTAAGCAAAGATTTTATCATGGAGCATTGAAGATTGACCTAGTAGAAATCCTTTTAAAAGTCATGGAAGACCATATTGGACACGTTTACTTCCTGTAAGACTAAATTTTTTAAGCAAAGATTTTATCATGGAGCATTGAAGATTGACCTAGTAGTGTAGCAAAGAAGCAGAGGTTGCACTTTAGCCCAAATATTATCATAACGGTCATATGTAGATTATGATTATGATGCATTTTATATTGCCAAAAGGATTAAATCTCCATAATGTTTCTTTATGTAAATATGTGACACAAAAACATGCATATTTATGACACTTTAGGATAAAATGCAGCAAAAGAAAAAACATCATGTTGGATCACATCTTGCTCATTAAAAAATGATTTCATAAGTTTGCGTTTTTTGCCAGAATGAAAATAGTATGCTAGCGTTATTATAATGAAGGGCAGAATTTTTTCTGCAGATGAAAGAACAACACAGACATTTATATTTTATTTCCCAAAGTATCACCGAAATATGGTTAAACATATTTTTTATTTGATTTTGAACAAATTTTCAACCTCAACCGCTATTTTAGTTTAACTGTGTGTAACAAATAAAGTTTAATGTATTTAAACTTTAAAGATCAGTCTTAATGTTATTTATAAAAGTTTAAATTAAAAAGCTAAAATGGCAAGTTTCAAGATAACTTAATTTATTTCAATTATTAATTAGTAGAAATAATTAATGTTAAAAATAATGTAAACCTCTCGTTTCTGAAATTTTTTGCTTTAAAAAAATAATCGTACTTCATGCAAAAATTATCTTAAAAAATTCATTTACTTACAACTAAATTGTCTTGTTTATAGTTTACTAAAATTCAACAGCTTCAAAAAATTACTCGTACCTCATGCAAAAATTATCATAAAATTTCATTAACTTAATCTAAATTGTCTGTGTTCTTATTCTCTAAAATTCATTGCTCTAAGAAATACTTGTACCTCATTCAAAAAATATCTTAAAAAATTCATTACCTTACAATGTTAAAAATAATGTAAACCTCTCGTTTCTGAAATTTTTTGCTTTAAAAAAATAATCGTACTTCATGCAAAAATTATCTTGAAAAATTCATTAACTTACAACTAAATTGTCTTGTTTATAGTTTACTAAAATTCAACACCTTCAAAAAATTACTCGTACCTCATGCAAAAATTATCATAAAATTTCATTAACTTAAACTAAATTGTCTTTGTTCTTATTCTCTAAAATTCATTGCTCTAAGAAATACTTGTACCTCATTCAAAAAATATCTTAAAAAATTCATTACCTTACAACTAAATCGTCTTTCTTGTTTACTGAAATTCATTACCTTCAAAAAAATACTCGTACCTCATGCAAAAATTATCTTAAAATATTCATTAACTTAAAACTAAATTTTCTTACTTATTCTTTAAAATTCATTGCTCTAAAAAGATACTAGTACCTTATGCAAAACTTATTTCTAAAAATTCATGAACTTACAACTAAATTATCTTTGTTCTTATTCTCTACAATTCATTGCTCTAAAAAGATACTAGTACATTATGCAAAAAGTATCATAAAAATTCATCAACTTACAACTAAATTGTCTTCCTTCTTTTTCATTATAATTCATTTTAAAAAGACTACACTACGGCATGCAAAAAAAGAAGGAAGTTTTGAATCTTAGTCTAAAAAAAATCTAAAATAAATAAAAATAAAATAAAAACTACTTAATATCTAGTACGTACTGGAGCTCTTCTCTAAAGTTGACCGTCGTCCGCGCGGGGTGGAGGAGCAGCGCCAAAAGCAGCAGCAGAAAAGTGATACTTGAAGACAGGATGGTCTTTGAAGCCTTCAAGGTAGTACTTGACACTCTCTTTGCTCCTCATGTCAAACTTTAAGCCAAGGGTCTTTAGAGCATCCACAACGTCTTTCTGCTTGATGCCAGTGAGGGCTTTAATTCGAGTGTAGCTGACCTTACCAACACGAATTTTATGAATGGCTTCACGAATCTCTTGGAGCCAAAATTTGTTCAAGCAGCGTTGTGCACCATCAGAAATTGGCGGAAGGATGGTAGCGTTGTGCTCAACTTCTCGTGCCATTTCATAGGCTAGCTTAAAGAGAAGTGCCCCATAGCCTTGTTTTTGCGAGTGTGGTAATACAGCAATACAGTTCAAAAGGTACTTGCCAATTGTTTTGTCTCTTGAAAATGCCCCAATCAGCTCACCGGTGGACTCTTTGAAGAGGGCTATAAACAGGAGATCCCGCATATCAGTAAAGAGGTTTTTAGACTCAATGAGAAGGCCCAAGAACTTGGCAATATGTACGCCCATGCTTTTATACACCTCATTTATGCTAGGATCAACCACAACAGCCTTCAATTCATTGAGTTCGTCATAGTATATGACGGAAGACACATTTCGAATAACTCGGCACTCGATTTTGTTTAACGTATTGTGGGCGACTTTAAGCGTTTCGGAATCGGGAAAGGCGACAAGGCAAGAGGCGCACAAATGCAATTCGTCACCAGTGAGCTCGTCAGCGTACTGCTTAAAAGTTTGTGAGTGAAACGTTTGCTCGCCAATAAAAACTTTAACTTGCTTTGGGGAAGGCTCATGAAACCCATCGTCTTTGTCTAGTGGCGGCAGCGGCAGCTCGAAACTTGAATCGTCTTGAATCTCTACCTCAAGTGGCATGGGAGATGGAAACGCAAATGACATTGGCGATGGCGCTTGGCTCTGCTGCTGCTGTTGAGATTGCACTAATAGCTCTTGTTGCATCTGGAGAAGCTGTTGCTGTTGAGCTTGTAGTTGGCGCTGACCCTCTAAGAGTTCTTGACTCATTTTGGCTAGATTGTCCACTCTGTCCCCCAAAACTTGAACCGATTCCTTTGTCGCCAAACTCTCCAAATCTTTTTTGGTGGCAAGGGTAGGGAGGACTGCTAAAATGCTGGCTAGATCCACCTTGATTTTTTTGTTAACAGTTTCATTTCGAGTGCTAATAGTACGCTTTGGGGCAACTTTCTCAGGGCTTTCACTCACATGTTTGTTCAGACGATGGGAATTTAAACTGTCAGCATTTTTTAACCACAAACCACACTCACTGCATTTGCACTTTTGACTAGAATGGACGTTAGTCGTATGAAAATCTGCCGATTTATAAAATTGCATACACACAAAACACTGAGTTTCGCCTGGTTGAGCTGGCCTTTTTGGCGATGGCGCAGCAGGGAGGTTGGAATACTCTGGAGGCTCTTCTCGAATCAAATCCGCCCATAAAATGTTCAGTTGTAGCACGAGTGGTGGAAACACGGCAAAATGGGCGACCTCCAGGAACGCTCGTCTGTGGGAGAAGGAGTCTTGCGGAGAGACTTGGCGAATCTCGAGCACTTTCCTCTTTAGCCCAGTTACTAGATTGTCTATTTCAGCGTCATTGGTCTTGACGACATACAAATCCAACCCTTCCCACTGAATGCGATGTGGTGGCTGCTGCCCTTCCCCTTCTTTCATGGCCTTGGCATTGGCAATAAACTTTCCATGTTGCGAAAGTTCCTCCACCGCAGCTTTCACTTGTCTTTCACCCACAATCGCGTCAAAATCCTCCCATATTTTTAACTCTTGTTCATTGGTGGTAACCGTGTGTGTTTGGCGCTCATCCCTAAAAAAGCGGTGGAGTCTCAAGTACAACGGATGATACGCAATGGCTGGGATCCCCAAAGACACTGCCTCATTTCTCAGAAGCAAGATGTCTGCTTTAAACTCGCCAAACCTCATGTCGTACTGCAAAGAAACAAATCAGAAACCATCTTTTTGAGCATTTTTGTCCTGTTTTCTTATCATTTTCAATGCATTTTTTGAGTTTCGGAAACTTTCAATGTTCCCGAAAACATTGGGAATGTTCCCAGGAATGTATTCCCAATGGTTTCGGAAACTTTGAATGTTTCCAGGCATCATATAACATTAGCACATAAGTACCTTGTCCATTGCGTTCACTTGCTTTCCACCAAAGTTTCCGAATGTTCCCATTTACGAGAGAAGGAAAAAAAGAGATGTTCACAACTCGAAGGTTGGACACAGACTGACCAAATTCTCCAGCGTTCGCAAGAAGGAAACCTCGGTTTCTTTGTTTGCCTTCAATCCTGTTGACAACCATGGAAGGTTCCATGGCCTTCTAAGGCTTATATTTCAAGTGCAGGTGGCATCTCCAGTTTTGTGATAACCCAATTTGAACCAAGCCCATCCTGTAACATTTTACTATGGGCGTATGCAAGTTATTATTGGGGCTGAATCCAACCATGCCTTGATGCTATTTTTAAACTTTTTTTCATTTTTGAAGTTGGAGGTGTCGGACCAAGCCCAAATTGTTTCTCATGGAGCCTGAAATATAATGGGATGAGTTATAAAAGACGCGACACTCTCGCAGGCTATTTTTAGCAACATTTTTCATTTTTGAAGTTGGAGGTGTCGGACCAAGCCAAAATTGTTTCTCATGGAGAATGGAATATAATGGGATGAGTTATAAATGATGCGACACTCTCGCTGCCTATTTTTAGCAACATTTTTCATTTTTGAAGTTGGAGGTGTCGGACCAAGCCCAAATTGTTTCTCATGGAGCCTGGAATATAATGGGATGAGTTATAAATGATGCGACACTCTTGCAGGCTATTTTTAGCAACACTTTTCAATTTTGAAGTTGGAGGTGTCGGACCAAGCCCATATTGATTCGCATGAAATATGGAATATATTGGGATGAGTAATGAAGGATGCGATTTTTTGCAGGCTATTTTTAGCCACATTTTGCTATTTTGAAGGTAGAGGTGTCGGACAAAGTCCACATTGTTTCTAATGGACCATGGAATACAATGGGATGAGTTATGAAGAATGCAACATTTTTGCAGGCTTTTTTTAGCCACATTTTACAATTTTGAAAGAAAAATGTGTCCTGAGGCATGGAATATATTAGGATGAGTTATAAAGGATGGGACTCTCTTTCTATTTTAGCAGCATTTTTCAATTTAAGATTTATTTTTTCTATTTTATACTCTGACCACTTCTCTAAAATTAATTTTTTAATAATTGTTAAAAAGGTGTCGGTCCTTATTGACATTGCGGTGCAAAGAGTAAAGCACTGGCTATGAAGCCAATTTTTGGTGTTATTTGAATTCATTTTTGAAATTTTGAAATTGGAAATGTCTGACAAAATGCAAGTCAGTCTTCATAGTTGTCAGACTGCATAAAAAGAGAAAATGTAAAAAAAAGCAACTTTCTCTGCTAAATTAAGCAATAATTTTTTTATGAAAGCTAGAGATGTTGATTAAATTGCAAGTTGATTTTTTGTACGCATTAGATGTATAATGTACATCAATGGATGAAAAAACATTTGAGAATGTGTTTTAGCACCTTTTTTCAATTTTGATGATAGAGGAGATGGACAAATTAGAAGTTGGTCTTTATAGAGCTCTTTGTCCTTTCAATCATATACACTTTTACTTTTCTACTTTTACAATATTTTACATGAAGTTACCAATCACTTCTATCCTTTAAAGATTGAATAATAGAGCTAAATTCAAAGAAATTACCACATTTCAAATATAATCAACAAATGTTCTTGCATTGCACTTGTCCATCAATTCCGTCCATCAATATTAATCAGTCCAATTCCGTCCATCAAATAATTTATATTTTAAGTTTGGGTTTTGCATTGACATTCTCCATCTCTTCCACGCTTCAAAGATTGACTAACCAAATTTGCTTCGTAGATATTAAGGGTTTTTGCGAAAATCAAACAGTAAAGTATTTTTATTGCATTGACATTATTCATCGCATCCGTGCTTTAAAGATTAAATTTAAAAAATAGCATCAAAGATATTATCGTTTCTCATAAAAACGATTATTGTAATTTTTACCTATATATGCTTCGCCTGGTATTTTCGGAACCTGCAATGACTTAATGTATTATTTTCATGCTTGAAAGATTAAATAACCAATCTAGTTTTACAGATACTACCAATTAAAGGAAAAAGAATTTAAAAGACTATTCTTTTTTTACGCATAAAACTTGCATTGATAATTTAAGAACTTCAAAGATTAAATAAAACAATAAGTATTTTTAAAAAATTACGAATTTTCGCAAATTGCCATTTGTAGATAAGAAACTTTTGTCTTTTTGAAGAACTAAAGCTGTATTGATATTACCTGTCTCTTCCAACCTTCAAAGATTAAATAAGAAAATTAATCTTGAAGATATTACGAATTTTCAAAAAATTCCAAAAGAAAATTGAAAGATTAATTTATTCATAAAGTACTGGAACTACAATGACATCATCCGTTACTGTCATACTTCAAAGATTAAATAAGAAAATCAAATTCGAAGATATTACGAATTTTCTAAAAATGTCGATTGAACGTTAAAAGATTAATTCATTCATAACGTAATGGAACTGCAATGACATTATACATGATTTCCATACTTCAAAGATCAAATAACAAAATTAATGTCGAAGATATTACGGATTTTCAAAAAATGTCGAAAGCAAATTCAAGGATTAATTTATTTATAAAGTACTGGAACTGTAATGACATTATCTATCACTTTCAACCTTCAAAGATTAAAAAACAAAATTAATTTCGAAGATATTACGGATTATTGACAAAAATTAAAAATGATTATTAAAAGTTTATATCTTGTTTTAAGTAATGGACTTGAATTAACCATGTCTGTCCCTTCCATACTTCGAAGATTAAATACACAAACTAGTTTTATCGATATTACGGATTCTGGGAAACTGTCACAAGATTTTTTTCGTTATTTTAAAGTATCTAACCTGCATTGCTCATATATATTAATTCTATACCTCAAAGATTAAACTAAAAAATCAGTTTCAAAGATGTTGCCATTTTTTGCTAGAAATGGAACTGGTATAAACCATCATTCTTATGCCTCAAAGATTAAATATAAAACTAATTTCGAAGGTATTACTGATGCCAATCTTCTGCAAAGAGGATGAAATGATAATAACGTCTAAGCACAACTGAAATAGCGTTTCAAAAATAGCTTGAAAGTAAGTACAAGTCCTACAAAAACGGCAAAAATAATAGATTTATAATAATCCTGTTTATATTTTTACATTTCAGTCTTTACAAGCAAAGTTAGACAGTGAAAGTGTTTTAGTGATAAAAGACGATTACAAATTAATTCTAATTTAGTCCAAACGAATTTTATAAGCTACATTAAAGTAGAATTTGATTGAACGGAAATGGATCTACTAAAACGACATTGGCTGCAAAATAAAACTGAATATGATAAACATTTTACTAATGATAGTTTAAACTCAAAACAAAATAAAACTGGTCAAACTTTTAACTGTTTTTAAAGCTGTGACGTAAGACGACAACCAACCACAAGATTACCTAAAATGACACATGAGTTTACTTTTTCTTGTTGTTAGAGTTTTGAAGACATTTAATTTTGTTGAAGATTCGACGATTCTCCTGACACTTTTGTTTTTCTTCTTCCGTCATGGATCCATCGCATTCAACACGCTCCAAAAAAATCGCATAGATAAGTTCATATAATGAGTGCTCTTGCTTGAGTACACCTCCACTGGTCACGTACACTACCTCTTGAATATCTTTTGCTATCTCTTGTGCAGGTTCTTCTTCGCGAGGAGCCAAACTTTCCAGCTTTGGGGTCTTGTTATTGCTGGCAGACGGTTGCGGATCACTGAGGACCTTCCGTTTCCTTATAGTCATTGTTGACACTTCAGGTGCGGGTCTTGTGTCCACTTTTGTAGCCTCGTCTTTCTCTTTCTGTTTTTGTTTTCGGGCTTCTAAGACTGGTTTGGGCACAATTATGTCTCCACTTAGTCTGTTTCTTCGTCGTTTTACAGGTGCATTATCCATTTTATTGCCAACCTAATCCAAGAAAAAAAAAACAATATGATTAAAACGCATAGAATAAGTATATTTGGATTTAACAAAAGAAGCACAACTAATAATTTCTTACCAATAAGATTGTGCAAGCGGGTTAGTCCCAGTGCAAATGTTAAAATATTAAAACTCTTTACTAGTGTACTTTAAATGTAATAGTTCTGTTGCATTTATTTTATACTAGATATCCATCACAAGCATTGTATTTGATACTACCTGCAAGAAGATAAACATGCGTCTTTAAGCATCCACCCGCGTTTTTCTGCTCTGAAAGTATGCCGAAAGACTAACGATGACTCTGATAGGCTTTGCACTTTTTCACTGGAGCTTACCCAAACTCTTTGTTGTGACTCACGCTTAGGTGAAAGCTGGACGAACGATAATGTCTGAAATGCACTTGAGATTTATGATTTATTTATACGGTATCGACTTGCAATATAACGTAACCTTTCGAGATTACCGTAAAGATGTTATAACATATATAACAACACCGCGGCATGTATGTTATCTAACACCACTTATTATCGTTACAAAAAACATCACTTTTAGTTTTAAACTTTTTTCCACTTACTTGCAATACAATATTTTACCAGTTCCATTCTTTAAAGACTGTTTTACGTTGGTAATTTCAAAGAAATCAAAAAACTTAAAAGACTGCCACTTGCAAATTCAAATTACTTTTTTCTTCATTTGTACTTGTTCATACTTTGCTGACATTCCTTATTATTTCTAACCATCAAGGACCGAATAACATAAAGTCAAAATGATTACCAAGTATTACAAAGCATGAGGAACACATTCAAACCTGCATTGAGATTCTCCGTCGCTTCAATGCTTAAAAGATTAAATAAAAAATCAGTTCCAAAGATACTACGGATTTCTTCTAAAAATATTCGAATTATTTGAAAACGTTAATTCAATCTATAATTATGGAACCTATACCGACATTATCCATTATCCTCATGCTTCAAATATTGAATAAAAAAACTAAAGCTGAAGATATTAAAAATTATCGAAAAAAATGTGAAAACGAATTTTAAAACTTGTTTCTTTTTTAAGTATGGAACCTGCATTGACATTACCTATCAATTCCTGCCTTCATAGACTAAATAAATAAACTTGTTACGAAAATATTACGCATTTTCACAAAATGTCAAAAAAATGAAAGATTTATTTATTCATAAAGATCAGAAGTGGTTTAAAAGTTTTAAGAAAGGAACCTTCATTTACATGATCTATCGCTTCTATGCTTCACAGATTAAATAACTAAACTTATTTCAACGGTATTTGGAGTTGCTCAAAAATTTTAAAAATAATTTAATAATAATTTAATTCATTGTATAAGTATAGCACCTGCATTGACGATATTTTTAGCATTCACACTTCAAAGATTAGAAAGCTGTATCGGTTTTAAAGTTATTACGAATTTTGAAAAAAAATGAGAAGTAATTTTTTAAAAAATAATTCTTTTGCTTAAGTATTGAGCCTGCATTGACAATACTCATCGTTTCCATACTTCAA
>JAHZMX010003212.1:0-11702 GCA_027743895.1 Seira musarum
CAAACAATTTGAATGGCTCATATAAAATGTCACTGGGCCTATACGTTTAACCTATCTATGTAAAAAATGAATGAAGCGAATTTCTGTTCCGAATATAATGTAATACTTTTCCCCAAGATTTATCTGCCACACCTTTACTTTGAATTTTTATTATAACCAAATTATACTTACCTGCAATATTAGCACAAACTGTTTTGGTGCCTCATGGAGTTACATCAAGAAGAAGCATAACATTTTGGAAGCTTTCTGATGAAGATTTCGAACCTTTAACGTTTTATCGTTGTTAATAAAGTTTGTATTATACAGACGCATAGTTAGAAAAGAAATTTTACGTTAATGACAATGAAATATAATAACGGTTCATTATCACTTAATTGTATTGAATTTTTAGATGAAAAACTTGACGGCTTGTTGAATGATATTGGTTTGAATGAAGTCATGTAGCTTCATATTGTATCCCGTTATCGTGGCGTTAGTTATGATAACGATTATCAAGCATATTGAACAACGTTATCAGGCAAAGTAGGCATCCTAATACATATTTTTAATTTTTACATTTTTCATGACATTCCAAGGCATAGGTACTTTTATTGCCTTTGCATGTAAATAGATAAGCAGTAAACATGTGATTTGATTGTTTTTTGTTGTTGTCCACAATTGCTTTTTTTTTTAATTTTATGTAGCAACTAAATAAAAATGAAAAAATTCTACTCTTCCTAAAATGTCTACATTAAATGTTGAATTAGTTGCCATTTTTACATATATTACGAACATAAAAGCGGAGAATCGAATCGAAGCGGAAATAAGTGTTTTCTTTGTGTCCATGTGTTCATATTAGAATTTAGTTCGTCGTATGGTTACTAATTTATAGGTTCTTGCGCTCATTTTAGCTGCTGTAAGAATAAAAAAATCCCAAATCCTTTTTCAAGTTCGTTTTCATATAATCCTCAGTTCAATCATGCAATAAATTCAATCTATGCAACAATGGTACTCCCTATAGATACTTTATTGGGAAACAATGATAAAACTCAGCGTGCACCGAAGAATAAAATTTATCATCCTCAAAAAACTATTTGGAGCAATTCATTGAATTTGTAACCAACTGGTAAGGGTAGATGATTTTAAATTATCTTTAGCAATTATCAAAATTAAGTAAACCAAAGCAACTTAATAGGTTAGTCGATTATTGAATATAAGTCGAATCAATTCTATGAATGATAATTTTTAAAAAATCGTGCAACTAAAAGTTTCCTACTTTAAGCAATCTTGGCAAAATGTAATTCTTCTAGTGTTTCGTTACTAAAATATTCGTAATTTTTTCTTTGAAACATCATTGTATTGTCTAGCAATTGCCTTGAGTAATATTTAATGTAAATACTAATTCTTGTTTTATGACTCCAAGTCAAACGATAATCACCGCGCCGTTTCCATTCTATCTTGCAGTAGAGAACAAAAAATGTAATTTATTTTGTAAATTATTTTTATTATATATTCTTTTGCACATATATACTAATCCTCTAATCAACATACTTTTTTCTTTTATTTTTTGCTTCCTTTCGTGCACCGTCATTACTTGCAAGAGACTAACAATGACAGAGTTTCATGTAAATGTCTACATGTTTTTCTACAATCTAATGACCAATTCAATTTACTTGATAATCTAATTCAAGGTCCATTTTTTTAGTTTTATCTCTATGATTCCCCTAATTTATTTTCAGAACTAGTGACTGTTGTATAGTAGTAATCTTGCCTGACTATGATGTTTATTATGGACAAATACACATAAGTACATATATTTGCGACCGTATTTTTGTCTAGTGCCAGTTTTCATAAAAAATTTAAACTCATACAATAAATTTTTGCTGTCTTACATTTTGTGCGTTCATATTGAGTTGCGCCACTGCTTGAAGTGATTAGTCATATAGAGATGTGAATGCCTTTCATTATATTTTTTTCATTGTGCGGCCAAAGCTTGTCTGCAGACATGGACAATGGGTAAAAACGGGTATGGACAAAAACGGGTTAAAAAGGGTTTTTACCCGTTTTTACCCACCCCGTGTGAGGTGGGTTTTAATAGGCTTTAATGGGCAAAATTAAATATAACGTTAAATTTGGGCAAAATGAAACGCGCGTACATGTAGGGCATTTAAATCCATTAAAAAGCCCATTTTTGGTGACTGCGTTTTCACGCAGTAGGTGCATTGCTTCTAATTTTTTAAATGTTGCGTCTATAGCCCGGATCAAGCTTAACATTTCTACATAAAGAGTTGTTTCAATTGTTTTTCCTGGATTAAATATAATTAATTTTACCCATCTACCCGTTAAAACCCGTTTTTACCCATTAAAACCCGTTTTTGCCCATTAAAACCCGTACCCAATGGCCATGTCTGCTTGTCTGTGTGTGAATTAACTAGCACCAGCTAGGCACAGGAGGAGTACACAAAGTATTATATTTTTATTATTATTGCTGGAGAAAAAAAATTAAAACTTTTTGACAGCGTTGTTCAGGGCTATGGTGTACAATATTCTTTAGCTTCACCAATGCATTCATGAATTACAAGCATTGTAAACCAGTAGATGTCTATGATGTGATGATGATGTGGAGACCAAAGAAAAGAAAAAACTAAAAAAATTGTATATCAGCATAGAGAATATTAAATATTTAGAAGCAATGCGTGTAAAAGCATTGTTCAGACTTCTTCGACGTGATATGCGAAGCAAACGAATAGAGTAAATGAAGAGAAGTTCGTTTTCGTAGTCGATGCTAATAATATTGTGAGCAGTTTTGTGAAATTATTATTATTATTTACGATTACGATTATTATTTTTAAAAAAATTTACTTTTATGCATACACTTATGAGTATACTCGATTCTAAAGTTTGAGGATGCCATTAAGTCGAGGGAGAAAATTTTATATAATCTAATGGGCGCTCTATGCATCTTGCACACTCATTTTTTGTAATGCAAGATTGGTAAATTACAAAAGCAGAAAAAATTCTGACGGTTATAAAATACTAGAGGAAGAAAAAGTTGAGTAGTTGAAGTTACAGGCGGAGGGGAGTTTTTTCTCATGTCGAACTAAAATATATTATTGTAATATGGAGTAATTCGAAAGTTAGATGAGTACAAATATAACACCTATATTAGTTAATATTTTATATGGAGATAACGCATCATCATCCATGTCAACAGGCAACATGGTGATCACAACATAAGGAGTAGTTATATAACGGAAACAAGGAATGCCGCCACCCCAAGAAACCTAGATGAAGGCTTGCCGTAACGTAGGACAACAATTTCAGATAAGGCTTAAATACTAAAGGCAAAAATATTAATTTCTTTCATATTGTCTCGACAACAAACAAAAATCGAGTAGTATTCGTTTTTCTCCCCTCCACCATCCAAGCCTCAGCTTTCTGCTAGTAAGATTCGTTCTCAAAGAGAACTAGATCCAGCAGTCGGCCAAGCAAACCAGGATGATAGAACAGACGAAAAAGAGGCATAAAATAATATAATATTACAAACTACTTTTGCTTCTTTTTAGAAACAGAAAGAGTTTTGCGCATTTAATACCATTGTAAAAATACATACATGTTCCGTACAAAAAATAGAAAGAAACAACGCGACCGAGCAAAGAGAAGAAAAATGCCATGATAATAATGATAAAAAATAATAATTACGACATATAAGCTTTAACAACGATGATAGTAAGGGTTCTCGATGGAGGTGGTGCCGCAGTAAAAGTTGTGCTTGTCGTTTTTTACGTAGCAAGAAACTATACTTAAACTGGAATTGAGCAAGTTTCATTGTATTAGAAGCAAAGTATTAAGTATAAATATATATACGACGTTTCATTGTTACCGTTCGAGCAAAGTCAAGCCAGAAGCAACTTAAGCATTAAAGCTAGCAAAAAGTAATATCCTAATAGCTCTCATAAGTACGTTATACATTGCAACTACAATTTGCCCGTGTTACCTTGTCGAAGCGATAGATTGGGGATACATGGAGGATATGAATTAAAATGGAAAGAGGAGAAGATGAGGAGATGCGAGTTTACGGTAATATATAAGGGTACATTTTACAACCCGAATTTTTTTTGAAACTCCGAGAAAAACAATTCTTTAAAATACATCAATGAGCATTACCTACGAAATGTAATATGGCAGAAAATTATGGGATATTGCAAAGACAACGGATTAGAAACTTGAATAGGTTCGCACACACATCTCAACGTTTCCTTTTCACAGGTCCAGGGATGATAATTTGTAAATGTATAAAATCCCTCATATCAGCATGATCCCGGTCATGACGGTGAGTATAAAATGTTTCATGTTGTGTTAAGGCTGCGAGCTAGTTTGTGATTGCTCCAAAAAAAACACGATCATCGTCACTGTTGTGGGTACGCTCTCTGGAGCTGCCGTAGTGCAATGCAATTTGTCGGCTTTTTGACTGAGCAGCTTGAAAACACCGAAAATGAAGGAAAAGCGTGTAATAAAATGAGGAGAAGAGAAATAATCATTTCAAACATTAAAAACTGTAAATAAACACAATGGACTTGGGAAAGTAGCAGATATATAAAACCTCCACGATGAAAATAGAGGGACACGTAGGTATAGGTAGATGAACTTCTACTTTAAAAAAATAAGAATTTAGTGATAGTGGAATACTGAAATGACTCATTCCTCCATAGCTCTGGATGATAGCAAGGAAAATAGCCTATGGTTGACGAGAAAAGCAATTTTACCAAGGAAGAACTTTGGTATTATTAATAAGAATTAGTGATAGTGGAATACTGAAATGACTCATTCCTCCATAGCTCTGGATGATAGCAAGGAAAATAGCCTATGGTTGACGAGAAAAGCAATTTTACCAAGGAAGAACTTTGGTATTATTATTATGAGTGCAATTTAGAATTATTATTATTGTTTAAATTGTTACTAAACAAGGGATGTTGCTACTGTGATAAGAAAAGGAATGTAGGTTCTTTACGCCAGAATGTGTCTAAAAAATGCAATTTAGGCTGGAAATATTTTTTTAGGCACAGGTACAGTAATGGACCTTTATGAGACTATTTGTATGAAATGCTGAAAATGGTACGAACTCTGAAAAACTGGAAAGAACAAGTTTCTCGAATTTTTGACAGAAAGCATAGTATTCTTTAAAACATCAAATGTTCCATAAAAAGCTTGTGGTAAACGTAAAACTGCAAAGAAATCAAATTTAAAATATTTCCAATTACATTTACTTGAAAGTGTTTAAAATTTTTTCACTCTAAATTCTCGGTCGGCAAGATCTTGAGAGAAATAAATAAACTTGAACAATAAAATAACCAAGTATTCATATATGTTACAAATATTTGGTATTGACTAGCGGACTGTTTTGGTATTGAAAAAAATGTAAAAATTTGGGTTTCCTCATACCATCATACATCTTCATTATTAAATCCATTAATAATGTAGCAAAAAGTAGGCTTCACAATTAACTTTCAAGGTCGGTAAAAAATGTATACAAAATAAAGCAAATACTTTCAAGGATATACTTTTTATTACTTATCAGCNATTAACTTTCAAGGTCGGTAAAAAATGTATACAAAATAAAGCAAATACTTTCAAGGATATACTTTTTATTACTTATCAGCAGATTATGAATATATTGGAATATTACAAAATGTTGGAGTAGGATGAGTCTTGCGACTTAAATTACGTTACCACAAATATCATCATTAATTTCATAATATATAAAATACAAATAACATTCATTTCTTTCTCAAGGACAACTAATCAGTCATCCATGATCAAAATTCTGACAAAAAGTTACAGGACGAACGAATGAGGGTCGTATGGAATAAGTAGCTTGTTGCTTTTGCGGTACGAGTAAAACCTTGAGCAAAAAGCCAGAGTAATTTATTTTTGCAGCACCTGAAGAAATAATAATGTTGGCTTTGGAATGCATGATGAAGTAATTTTTTCATTGTTCTGTGTCTTACAATAAAACGTATACAATTGTAATTTAATTATATAAATAAGTACGCTGAGAACGGTCAAGATGAGTTTTGGAAAATATTAAAACAAGTCGAGTCATTTTAGTATTAATGGTCAAAATGTAAACTTGAGATTTGCCTAACATCAGAACCAAGTTACGACAAGCCAGATTAAAAAATGTTGCCTATGCTAGCGGCAAATGATATGATATCACAGCGACTACTTGTAAGCAATCAAATAATAACAATTTTTAAAATATCGTGGTGACATGTAAAAGCCGTTGTTGTAAATTAATTATTAGTTTAATTAAACTTAAAGGAAAAGCAACCAATGACAAAGTACATAATTAAGACGAACCTCAAGTAAATCAGCATAGGTAAAATGACGAATACAAATTAGTTATTGTATCACAACACGGAAGTATAATCACAATCATTATCTACACTTCATAAAATATTATCATAAAAAACGGTCAGAATGCTGCTAAGCTACTTGCTATAAGAATAATTAATTTTTTTTTGCAAATGATGGTAAAAAATTAGAATGTGTCTATGTCATGCCATATACTTACATAGTGCAGGAATAAACTTTGTCTAGAAAATATAGTAATAGCGAAATGACATTTTTATGGTTTCTTAAACCAACAAAAAATGTCAATTGAAATAAAAATGTTTCAACTTTCAAATGTATAAAATTTCAATCTTGAACAGTTTCCTAGCTAGTCACAATTTAAACTACTGTTTAAATATTTCAGTTTAAATCAGGGAGACAACAAAGAATATTGAACACTACTCCCGTTCTAACGGTTACATTGAAACAGAAAGTATTGATTAATTTAGTCATTAAGCAATAAAAGTAGAGGACAAATTTTCATTAAATTAAAGATGTATGATTACGAGTATTGCTGGTTTTCGTAAAAAAACGTGTAAATCATGTCATAGGAGCTAATTACATATTTTATTTTTAATCTCTTTCAAACAAATATATTTGAGGTATATGGTGGCAAATTTTCTAAGAACTTAGGCCTAAAATAATAGAGACTTTGTTTAATATGTAGTATAAATTGTTAATTTTAAAATAATTTAGGTTAACTTTTTGTGAGCTATATGAAATACCATTACCGTTACAAGTAATTATGCTTTTTATACATTTACTTGTTGTATCTCTAAAAATTAAGAATGCACACGACGTTTTTGGTAATAAAAGTCCAGAATTTTTGTATGCAAAAATGTATGTATCGTGTAAATAAGTTATTGACAAAACAGTAATTTAATGCTAACGAAAAGTGTAAAAAATCACATTTTTTGTGCTACATCAACTCGATACATATGACATAATTTAAAGTAATTAGTAGTAAATTTTTAGATGCATTAGTGTTAAAAAATGATAATTATGTATGGAATACGATGAATTTTAACGAAATAAAATCTTGATGTCAATTTAAACACTATTCGCTTCATCAATTTTTCCCTGGATCGATTTAAAATTGCATTTATTACATGAGCTGAAAAAAAAGGTAAAACATGTACAGTTGATTTCTTAAATTCCAGTTACTACTTTGTAAAATGTGGCAACAACAGAAATAAAATTTATAAAATTCTATATTTTCTTAACTCAACAACCCTAGTTCCGTTCGTTCTCAAGTATCCGTACATTGCAATCCCTTCTTGTGTGATGATGCAACTTCGGAAAGCAATTCCCCATGTAAGTAATACAATCTTGTTTGATTTTTTGTGGCAAAAACACAAGGCACAAACAAACGATGATTATTACTCGTGTCTCTGCCCAATTTTATTGTATATTCTATATTGTTATTACATTTTTTATTATATATGATGCATTATTAAAGATAATCACTTTCCTTTATTATTTTTCAGAAGAAGGAAATTTCATGTATACATCCAATTCACAATTTTTATATTCACGTTATATCATACCAACGCGGACAGTTCATCGAATGGGTAATTTAGCAGCAATACATAGAGACTGGGCATGGGCATAAAAAATCATTATTATTTTGAATATGCTCTACGAACATTGAAAAATATTATAAAAATTATACATATTTTTTCACCACCGTAGTATTCATCTATGGAAGACCCTCCATTGGCCACATACATTATTTTCGTCCTTCAATTTTTCTCTCTACCCTCATTTCGTACGATATCCATATAATATATTATTATTATTATTATCATTATTACGTTTTATTGTTACGATGTGGAGTCTCATTCCTCTGATGTTTTTTACTGCGGACTTGGGTATATGAACAAAGATTATTTTGTCTGTGGCTTGGCTACCCGAAGAACTCACTGCAGCTCACACAGAGCTCACTGGCATTATATTTTAATGATAAAATAAAATATATTTTTTGTTCAAAATGTAAAAAAATAAGAATGTTACGGAATTAATGTTGATGTTGGGTTGTATTATTACGGACGATTATGATTATGTGTACTACTTATACTTACCCTTGCGGTTATATATTATAGACAAAATAGGATGCAGGAAAATAATATTAAAATTTATGATTAATGATGGAGGAGGGTAATTATTTTTATTATTATTTTTTATTGTGAAAATAAAATTGGATAGTGGTCTTGTTGATTATCATGGAAAATCGTTTTGAACTTTGAGCGTTTGAAAACATAATAATGCAATAGCGAGTATTCCGCAGTAAAATATTTGCCAAAAGACAAAAAAATTGTTTAACGAAAAAGTTTTTGTTTTAATATGAACTACATATATATAAACATAACCAGCCCGGAGATTAATAATGCTACAAAATCCATGAATTCATAAAGTATTAATTTAAAAAAAACTTCTTTCAAAGCTGCTACAATGCCATCATAATCTTGTCCAACAACAACAATAGCATAAAAATCATGATTCCGATACCTTGGAGAACTGCGTAGCAGTCCCAGAAAAGTAGAGAACAATGGTGCTGCAGACAATGGCCTTGAATATAATTGTGTCCATTAAAATATGTCTACTACATAAACGAAATGAAAAATATGTTATTTCATGACAGCAAATTACTTAGACAGGTACATGCCTTATTTTTTGTAAACATGTAATACCAAATTTTTTAAGGGCGTAATTAACCATACAAATACCATACTTTAATATAAATTCAGAATATTTGTAATTGAAAGTTAGGTTTGAACTACAATTTATAAAAACGAATTAATAATATTGGAATATTTATATGGAAGACATATTTCCAATAGGAATGCCCGTTTCTGCGAAGAAAAATCAGATAATTTAATTTTTTATGCTTATTTATTCATTCACTTTGTTTTTTTCAAAATGAATACATACAATTAAACACGGTTGTATATAATTTTGCAGAAAAAGGAAAAGACAAGACCAATGGACTATGAACCACATACTTTAGCTATAGGACAAGAATCGGTATACTAATATATTTATGTTTATGCATTCGAATTCTGAATCTCCAATCAACAATCAACGTTCCTGCTTTCTTTATTTTGTATGATACTAAAGAAAATATGTATAGATTAAACTGCAATGTTTATTTTTTTCTGTCTGCAACAAGAAATGGTTGACGTAGGGTATAGGTGAAAGCATTATAGAAAAAGTAGTATTTTGCACTAATTAGTACTCTCTTTTTATTATACCTTAGCACCATACCAACGATAGCGGTAAAAACTTAAAATAGAATGAGCATCATGCGACTGAAGTACGTCGCAGTCCGTTTTACAAGCTTTTTGTGCTGGTACAAATTATCCAGAATAGCACTATGAAAAGAGAACTTTAGAAGAGTTTTGAATGTTTGCATTCGTTTCATTATTATTATTATTATTATCATTATTATTATTATATTCTCTCAGAAGGTTACTGCAAGTTTGGAAAATGCTATACCACTCGTTACAAAATGTTCATTTTGCTGGTGCCGCTATGATGGAAAACGTTAAAGTTTCGAAGGCACATTACGTTTGTAAAAAGTGTAAAATGAGGACGACCTGTTCGTACACATTCCCGTAGCTCACTTCATTTCTTGCCTAGGTAATATGCTCCTTTTTGTGGCATTGGATTGAAGTTTTTAGTTGTTGTTTTGTGTGATATGATGATGATGGTGAATGGCGATGTTGATGTTGGGAGCAAAAACGAAGAGAAGTGAAAGGAAGGAAAGGATATGGCACTGTCCCTTATTCGTGGTGGCCTTCGGTGAAAATTGCTGAATTTTTCATATGTTGTAGATCTTGATGGGTAGATTAAAAGTTGTTATGGCCGCGACCACCCAAAATCTCACTAGCGAGCGCTAGAGGGCGCGCAAGTTTGTATAGAAAAATATTTAAACTTCGGTCAAATCGGCTAATTTTTGCATATGTGGTAGATCTTAATGCGTAGAACAAAAAAGTGAATCAGCGCAATTCCCAGAAAAGTCACTAGCGTGAGCTGGAGGGCGTTAAAGTTACAGAAAGGCAAATTTTGGCAGCCTCATAGCGCGCGCTAGTAACAGCAACAGGTTCCAGTTCCACTTCACGTTTTCTCTTGGATTCCTCAATCCACAAATCGTTTCTTCAGCTGATAATATCAGCAAGATTAGACTATCAATTAAACAGTGAAGTAGAACTAGAACTACACAGATAAATAATTTTCGTCAAAATTCCGTGTCTCCGACGTAGTTCGTCGAGGTCGATTCACTTTTTGAGTCTAGGACATGGACTCTGACCGAACAAGAAATGAGAAGTTGCTGATTGCTTCACATGCATTTACTTACGCTGTTTGTTTATCTATGTGAATGCTCACGCATGTGAAGAAAAAAACAGCAGAATTTGCAAATGCAAATGTATTTGATTGGCCAAAGTGAGACTAATTTCACTGTGCTTATTCTCTTACAGCAGCAATCCCATCGCAAAATATTTTTGCGTTCTACCTCTATTAACGACAAACACGGCAAGCTTCGAACATCAGAAATAATTATTTTTCACTAAAAAAAGCATAGTAATTGTCGGTTTCTGGCATCGAAGTATCGAACCCGTGGCGAAACTGTCAAATGTTCGTGTCTTAGATACATTGCATATTTGGATCGTTTTGGCAACATGAGTGAAATTACTCATTGTTTTCTCCATTGTTCTGTTTGTAATAAGAATCTTACTTTTTGACAATTTTTAACGGTCAACTGCAGAAGACCGTTGAAATATCTTTCCAATGAAAGATAAACATACAGCTTCTGATTGCTCATTCGACGAAAGGTCTCCTCCTCAAACTTTTTTTCAATTATGCGTCATCGTCATCGCATTTATATATGCAAGGCGTCAGAGTGAAACACTTTTTTCTGGTTCTTTTACGTGAATTCGGGAATTCCACGCACGATTTTCGACGATCAAAAGTACGTCAAACTATTGGAAAGCTAGCTCAGATTGGCAGAAATAAAATTCCGGCTGGAAAGCGATGACAGAAGATTTAAAAAGGATTTGCAATTGCGATTGGAGCCACAGTCATAGTCGTCAATCCAGATCCAAGAAACTTGGCTACATCTGGAATTCCCACACCGAGTTCCCATGAAACACCAACAAATTGTTCCCCAATTTATAATGTGGCAATTGTAGAGCCGCAGCCGTACAGAAATTGAAGAGATCACCTGAAGCGATTCCTTCTCCACATTTGCCCCTTCCTGATGCTGTAGAAGGTCGTGTATCGGATTATCATTGTGAAGCAAGTGAATAATGATACCAAAGCTGTTCAATGTG
>JAHZMX010003213.1:0-10391 GCA_027743895.1 Seira musarum
ATTTGCACTTAAATGGCTTCTCCTTAGTATGAGTCCTTACGTGCCTATCTAAAGCGCCCTTTTGGGTAAACCTCATTTCACATTGATCGCACTGATACATGAGCAACCAAACGTTTTCGATTTTATAGTTTTTTCGGTATTCGTATTTTCCATAATTGACTAATACGTCGAAAATGATGGAAAAATTGTCATCGAAGGAGTACGGCAGGAAGAATTTCGAATTAAAAACTAAACGAACTAGTTTCGTTTTTAATTATCTTTAGAGTAGATGTACGTATTGTAATTTAAACTGACACAGTTGACCAATCTTTCTTGAGAGTTGGACAGCAAATGAGAAAGTAATAAACTTAAGGCATGCCGTGACTCACGAATAACGCAATTGAGTATTTTTTGAGCTGCTAATTTTAGCGCACGTACTTTCAGCCTGAAATGTATTCGTTCTGGTTTTTTAGGTACCTCACCCAGGACAAATTTAAGATTTTACAAGGCACTTTAGTATTAAAAATAGCTTAATATTAATCACTCCTGTCTTACTTATAAGAAAGGACCGTTCTTCTACCCTTGTTTCCCTATTTTTAGTACAACCACATAAGTACAATATGTTTTAAGACAGAATCAAGGCTTGCAAGTGATGTGAACAATTTTTTTTTTGTTTGGCATACTTAGCCATCCCATATGTACGTAATGGACGATGGAATATTTTGACGAGTAGAATGTTTCACTTCGGGGAAATCGAAATAGAACGGGGTCTGGAATAAAGAGCATGCACACTCAACGAAACTCCGCTTACTGGACATGCTGAAAACTGGAGACCATTCGGACGTCAAAATTATTTCAAGCTTTGGACATGAATTCAAAGCTCATAACTTATCCTCAAATGTAAATAAATTTTTTAGTGAATTCAATACATATTCCAGTGGCATTTGCGATGAGGTTCATTGTTTTGTGTTCTTTCGAACTACTGCTGTCGATCTTAAAAGAGGAGGATTCTGATGCGTCTTTATGGAAGAATTTCTGTACCTTGCATCTAAGCTCGAATTGTGTGAATTAATCACCAACTTGGACGGACCTATTTGAGGATTTCGCAATGTGGAAAATTGCAAACATTTACTCGAGTTGTTCAAACTTTATTCCCTCGAAAAGGGAAAGGAAATGATTTTGGAGTTTGTGGTAAAAAATCAGAGCAGGGTTCTCAAGGACTTCATGCTTTCCAGTGTTTAACTATTTTATTTATTACGGGAAAAAGGGAGGCATTCAATGAATAAAATGATGACGTGACGGAATGTAATGAAATATGTTTAAAGCTTGCTAATAGCAATGATACCCAAGTTCACTCTTCTTACTATGCATAACGTACAATACCAAGTACAAAAAAATCAATAAGAAATGAGAATAGACATATGGCTAGGTAATCTGGACTAATTCATAAAATCATCTTAAGAAAACATCACACAACAAGTGCATCCCTCCAATCAAATCAGTCTAACAATTATGAACTTCATCAATAATTATTATCATAATCCAAAATAAACTGTGAACGTGATTTGTAATTGAGCATGTCCCACTCAAAAATAATCGCACTATTCCTTCTAGAGTTTGTACTTGAACGGTGCATCCTGTTCGTCACGGAAGTAATCTTGTCCATGAGATTCATCTGGGTCTTTCCCTAATCTATCGAGGGTCCCGCATTTCCCCTCTTCTCTGCCCTTCGGCTCTGACTTACTCACATTGACAACCTTCCTTTTCTGCAGTGAATTTCCCATGGAAACGAATACGTTATCATCAAAATCTTCCTCATTATCGTCGTCATAATATTCGTCCTCTTCAAAGCCGGCGTCACCATCATTCTTCGGAACTTGTTGATGTTTGTCTCCAACTTTGGCTTTCTTATCGACGTCTTGTTCCTGTTAAGTTAACACGAATCCAAAAATCATATGTAAACTAAACTTGATTCTATCCTACCAAGATAATATTTAAATTTTGCTTGGCATACCTCCACTTCCTTTTGCTCTGGTTCTGTAGTCGGTGACAGTTCCTTGGGAATTGCAATTGATTTTTTTGTCTCATCCTTCGAGTTCGCGTCAGTCTTAACCTTGGTTACCTGCGCTGGCCTCCTTATTCCGAGGTCGTCTTGTACCCATTTCGCGTTGGATTTCATGTACTCCTCTCCTTCTCGCTTGGTAAGTCCTGGAGGATATCTGGAAATAAAATGCCATTACAATCAAACTTTGATTCTACGTGACTCCGCTTTCCTCCTCTTGACTTTCCTCTGGGACACGGTCACGCCCTTCTTCAAGGTTCTGGTAGGTCGCAATGAGCTTTTCGAGATCCAACAAAGTGACCGTCATATTGCACCATTCGTACAATTTTTTCAGTTCCGCCTGAAAATAAATTAAAATTAGCTTCTTCAAACTTCTGCATCAATTGGTATTGATTTACCAAAGAATTATCATCCGGTTCGTGACATTTTTGAAAAAATGGACACTACATGGCACATGCTTTACTCTTGGCGTGTTCAATGGTATTTTTTTAGAAGATGTTGCCCCCAATTTGCGACGTAAGGCTGTCCCAGGAGGGAGACAGGTAGTGAGAAACATATTCAGATTTGGTGCAGCTCCACATCACCGAAGAGAAGACGAAGGAATTGGGTGTAACATTGGATGCGACCTGCTCCTTCTGCCACGTGTTTTCGTAATTTTTGGGATTTTCCTCGAGCTTATGATCCAGGTAACCCCTCTCCGATAGTCATCGTACAACCTGGGATTCTCACTATCCGAAACTATTGGAGCAGTCGCGGAAGCAGTCAATCAAAGAGCAGAGGAAGTGGAGCAATATTACTTTGAATGATGCGAACATGTTTTTTATGTGATTTGACGATGTGTACATTCCATGTTAAAACTAAAATTTTTAGATCAATCCGTCAATCCTATTTGCAGAGTCTCAGATTTCGATGGATTGGGATTAGCTTTTCTCATTAGCATTTGAAAATATACTTACGCTTGTTTCTATTTTCGCAATTTAAAGTTTTCGTTTCGTTTATGGTTAGCAAAGATATAAGATGAATTGTATGCACTTTTCTTCGAATTTATTGAAAATGCCGGTGTGCATGATTCCTCCGGAAATATGATGTAATGCTCCGGTGCACGTTCGGGAAGGGCAGATAATGCAATTAGATGTTCACCAAGCTGTTAAATCGAATTATTAGAGTTCAGAATTATTTCCAGAATTGCACTAATTGGTAGAGATTTATGAGGAGACTGGATGTTCTTTCCGATACATTTCAAATACCGATTCGCAAAATTAAATTAAAACATGATTAAACACTGAACAAGAATTTTAATTATACCATGGATTTATTAAGGACAATTTTTTAAAGGTTACAACTTAATATATAACCAACCGCATAACTGCCAGGAATTATCATAGCAAATAGTTCAAAAAGAACATATTTTACACAATACAGAATTATAATTACATTCTATTTTTTGCAACACTGTCACAGTTTCTAGTATTATCGGCCTATGCATTAATTTATATATTTTTTTCCATCACGAAGCCATGCCAGAAATAGATTATATGTTTCTCACATTGAAAAAGCACCCTAGATCATCCAAAATCGCATTTTATTGTCTAGTGCAAGCAAGTGCAAATTAACCATAACAACGAGATTTAATCAAATAATTTAGCGTCGGTTTGTATATTTTGCTTAAATCACTTAGGTCATCTACCCCAATTATATCGGAACTGTGATTCGGCTTCAAAGTAAAACTTTATTTTGTTACGGTGGTGAAAAAGAAGAAATATACAACGCCAAAGTTTGTCACAAAACATATATTACGAACTATTTCGTTTAGCAAATATTGTATTCATTCTCACATCGAATACATCAACAAAGTAAGCCTCATCGTCGTCGCGATGGCTTGGCCAAAATATGAGTCAACGACAAGAGGAGCGAGAGGCTTTTTACGCGACTTCCGACGAGACAGGATATAAAGGAAGAGACCTGGTGCATTATTTAATTTCTATAATTTCCCGTTTTTGATATTTAACCTAACTGAATGAGTTTCTCTGATTTTAATTATTACCAGTTACTAGTTCAGACCCGACCTTTACAGGTCGAATGAATTCATTTCCCTCGACCGTTATTCCCCCATACCCAAGCTGAATTTGATTTTTATTAAAAGAAAAAAACAGTAACAGGCTGGACTCGATACCGCGTACGCATTCTATTGCTTCCTTAAACCGCAAATAACCATCATGCATGAAATACAATGAAATATTAAATGATTGGAAGTGTCCTACAATGAATTAAAGTAAAAATTTATTACAATGGATGCAAGGAATGATCATAATGATATACTCGTGCTCGTAATCTTTTTCACATCGCCGAAAATCCATACATTTGGACACCCACCACCATATTTCTTACAGCGCTTACTAACTCGCCTATAGTGTACCTTGTTTACGCATTGTGACCCTTTAATATTGATTTCAAACTGAATGTTTCGAATAACAGTTTTTGCAAGGTCAACTGATAAATTTTTTTTGTGAAAATCTTGGTCCACTAGAGGGGCCATGGTTGAACTGGAGGTGGCACTAGGGGGTCTCGAGGTTGTCGTCGTACTTGTAGTAATCGTCATCAAGACAGGTAAAGTAACTAGAATACAAGTGCAATAATAATTAGGGACATACACGCATACAATGTGTATAATAGATTGACTCACCATCGGGTCTGGAATGAATTAAACTTCTTTTAGCACCCAAATTTATATCAGCACCCAATTACAGGCAAAATTCCAGACTGAAATGATATTTGTCACATTATATCAGTCAAGAATGAATACTCTCGTATGTCGTAAAACATTTAAACATAAGTTGATTAACATTACTTGATTTTCAAATGAATTTGATTTGACGTTTCAATCAACACTACATTGTATTGAAAGAGTATTTTTTTAAATATTAAAATCCTTGTTTTACACTTAACCAATACAAGACGGGATCATGAGATATATTTTCTAGCTTTCACAAAAATCGAGAAAAAAGTCATTAGGTTGTGTTGTGTGCTGAATATTTGCGATTGAACTTGGGCACCTCGTCACTTAAATGATCGGTAATCGATATCTGCCAAATGCAAGAATGTGTCAAGCCTGTACAGTACAGAATCGCATCCCCACCGGGTACTACTTCTGTTTATGGCAACTACAAGGTTTTTTAAAATTAAAATCAAAAGCTCTGTTTGTCTTTTAAATAGGAAATAAATTTAATGAATTTAAATTTCACACAGGACGAACAATCATGGGCAGAAAACTTTTCATGATCGTGAAGAAATCTTGAAGCGTTCAACTATTTTAATCCTTAGCACCTTCGACTTGAAATAGCACTCGATTTTCAAAGTACTTGCCCATCTTATTATTGAAAATTGGAAAGACGAAGCTGGAAAAAAGGTTTCGCAAACTGTTCTAATTGGACGACAAGAAATGTTAAGGCTATTTCTAAGAACCGATTACTGTTGATTACTTTAACAAGGACATTTTTTAAGCTCAAAAGTAGATAGATGGAACATATGTATGTTCATTTACATTGGAAGTCTCAAATTCTTTGACATTCTTGTTCGCCTTTCCCTTTTTAAACGAGATAGGTTTTGAGTTCGCTTTCAAAACCGATTACTGATTACCTAACCTATTTTTTTAAAGGGTGCTCACCTTTTATATCTCGATACATCTTAAGGCGACAACCAATATTTTTCCTTCCTTAGGATCCCACATTCGAGCAATATATTTACACGTTACATACGAAACTAGTAGAAATGTACTTATATTTCGCACTCTTCGTAAAAATTTACTCGTCTTACAAGACTTAGAATGGTTAAATGTGTTTTGTGTCGAAAAGGGCAATCACATGATTGCTGTCGGTAAGAACGTTAGTACCTTTAACTTCTAACCGTCATTGAAAAGTTTAGAACCAAATTTTGCTTTGTCGTGAATGGAAGCAGATCAAAGACAAAAATCGTGAACATGAATTGTTCTAAGAAACTTAAAGGAAGGACAAACCGGCCCACATTAGTTTTTAGTCACTAGAAAATTCAGTATAAGTTGAGTAATACAACACAACATTACAGAAGATTAATAGCAGTAATTACAGTTATAATATACATTAAAGTTTTAAAAAATGGCAATACTAAGCCCAATACGGTAGGACTTGTAATACTTTCTTTCCAGCTTTTTGTGTAGCCCAGATATATCGGGGCGTTGTCTTTGGGTTTAGGAGAAATTCATAGCACAGCATTTTTTTCAGTTATACATCCAGTTATGCATTTTGTTTTCTAACTACTAGCCAAACATATTCTGTGTTACTATAGGCAGACCTAAGGTCATGCCAATAAATTGAAACTAAAATAACTAGCGGATTTGGCATGTCAACTCTGTTCCTGCTGAAAATTCTCTGACAAACAAATGCAATGACGGGATTTCGTTTAAAACCGTTGCTTGACACAAACCGTCTGAATATGTTGTACATCGATCTTTTACATAATTATTTTTTTCCTCGTTTCTTGAATTAAACCCGTCCACCCAGAGAAAACCAAAGTCTTCGTACATATTAGCTAATCTCCTTAAACCGGTTCGACATCAAGCCAACTGAACAATTAAATTGTTGTCTCTATCACGCAAATGCAAAACTTTTGCTTAAACCCTTTCAAATTTGGTCCTAACTTATCTTTTGCATTGATGTTTCGTCCTACAACTTGCATTACAGCAATGACACAAACTGATACCGATTTTGGGGATAACCGACCTTTCCCCAATTTGTTGGTTCGCAAATAATGATGATTTGATTGAGTATATATTGTCCCCTGTTTTTATCTACTTTATACGGAAATCACAAAAACTATGCCGCGCTAGTACTAAAACTTGAAAAATTTATAGCAAGCGACCTATATGTAATACAAAACCCTGTTTGACTTTGCAACAGAACAATTATATTTTAATTTTTTCCTGAAACAAACCTCATACATTTCTATTTGTTTCATTTTTAGTTTTTCTTTCGAATAAATACAGTATCTGACACATTTTGAATTGGTGTTGCAATTACGTTTAACCACAATTTTATTCATTTTTATTTCGTTATACAACATTTCAACACTTTTATATTTTGCTCATTTGAAACTCCGTAGAAGAACTGCAAACATTATGCGTTATGCCTGAGAAATAGAGACAAGAATTTAATGTTCATAAAACCACATTTTATAGAAACCTAATCCTAGTTGGATAGTAAAAGCTGAAATCTCAATTTCGCAAACGAATCGTCATTAGAGGCTTTGGAACCAATTTTCTATAAACTCATTAAATCTGTAACTAACCACGTCTTTTAAATTTGATATGAATTTTATAAATTACATTTAATTTGATTCTTTCCAGGAAAGATAGAAAAGTTTCTTTTGGATTAGCCGATCAAAAAGACTTTACCAATCTTTATGATAAAATTGCCAACCTAGCTGTTAATAATAATGAAGCGATATCAGAAGAGCATAAATTCTTAACATCAGTGTCAAAGAACTTGACAGCTTGCACTGAGAATATTGAGGTCGCGGTTGATAAATAGTATTCAAAATTAATCAAACCATTGTGAAATCTGATGAGGTGCATCGCAGAGCGGAACACATTAATACTGACATTATGAACATAAAAATCGTGAATCAATACATTGAAATCATCAGAGTGTTAAAATCAACTTATTCCGACTGCAGATCAAATTTAATCCCAAGAAACGTAATCACAGAAATCATTTTGCAAGACCGGTTACAGATGCTAGAACAAAAATTAAGGAAATATGGATATGGCTTAGGTTCTTTGTTTAATTCTCTTTTGAAATTAAAAATAGCCCATTGTCTATTTGAGAAGGGATTTGGAATGTAAGGATAAAACTTCCACTTAGGCGTTTAGTTTCACCTTATAATTTATTTCAAGTTATACCTGTTCCATTTCAACATAAGAATCAGTCGTACGAGATTGACGGCCTCACACATTACACATTATGTGGCCAAGAATCAGCGATAAAGTTGTTCGTATTAATAACGACATTTGCTTTGATTGTGCTCCGGAAATAAACCGTATTTGTTATGTGCCTGAGGATTATCGAGCAGCTGGGAGTAGTAGCTATTGCATAAAAGCAATGACGCAATCCGATATCGATCTGATCACCCGATCTTGTCCATTGCGTTGTTTTGCAAATAATATTATTATTATTAAGCAGATAAGTAACAACGAATACCTTATTTCGTTGTTATTAAACGTTTACTTTCACAACTTAACAAGCAATTACGACTTGCCAACGGGCCGTGTGGTCAATAAGGATCTGTATAGCCTGTACTTGTAATGTACGTTTTACTATTTTCAGTTTTGTGGATTTTACGTAACACATTCCTTATTTATTTAAAATGAATGTATCAACTGCTAATTTTTTATTACAGGTCATTTTATATAGAAGAATGGTCGCAACGTTTTACCAATTTCACAGATGTATATAATGACCAATGGAGGTTTTTGATTCCAACTCTGAATATGGCGGAACCGAAGAATCTCAATTTACCCGAGGTGTCATTTTTGTTTCATACAGAAAAGAACACTTTCAATATGCTTATGTTTGGGGGTTTTGTTGGCCTTGATCCTTATTCTTTTCGTTTAGTAACTTACTGGAACGAATAAGTATAAGTTCTTGCAAATTCCTATTTTTCTTTTATTATGTGTTGCTGATGCATTAGCGCAGCAACCCACAACCACGTTTACTACGTCTCTTTGGAACCTTACTAAAGTTTTTTCCATTACTAAACTTATTCTGGTAATAACTCTGTTTATTTTTCAGTTGTAATTGTAGTCCTTATGTGGAAATCTTTTAAGTTTTGTAATTCCATTTGTAGTTCCTTGAGATTTTTTTTTGCCGGTGACGATTATGAAATGCGAAATTTTCTTTGATTTTTTTATAACTCAATTTTATAATAGAAGATTAAATTATTTAGAACATATCTTTAACTTTTAGTATTATTGGCACATTTGTTGTTCGAATATATAAAATACTTAATATAATTATAATTACATAATTGGATTTCTTTGCTCTGTGAAATCACTGGAGAGAACTTACGCATTCCTTCGTTAAAATAAAGGATCACTGATATAAAGTCATTCTTGTTTGTAAATCAAAATTGTAGATTATGTTATATGTAGATTACGTGCTTACGTATTCGTTTCTGGTTTTAAATTATTTGTTTTGATTTGACTAACAATAAATGAATTGCGTTAGAATTCGGGATTTGTAGAAAAGTTGTTACTGTCATTTCTTTTATCTCATATTACATCAAGCGTGACTCATTTCACATAAGTCAAGTAATTCTTTCTTCAAAAATCTGCGTGTGTGATGTGTGACTAGTTTTAAAATATGTGTGACAGCTTTTATGTGTGCTAACTTTTAGGGCATGTCATGTGTGCCAGCTTGATGTGTGATAACTTTTTTACATGAAAAATTTCAGGGTTTTAGTCCTCGTGTTAAATTGTAATGAGCTTTGTACGAATCTGATTTGAAGAAGAAAAAAATATTTGCAAAAAAACCATTGATGTAGAGTAAAGCATTTCATATCTGGTATTTACGTAGTTCATTTACCGTAGTTCATTTACCGTAGTTCCGTGTTTCAACGTTTTCTACCTGTCCGAAGTGCACTAAAGATATTTTAGAACAAAGGACAAAAGATTGCATTTTTTGGGGGGGAATCAGCGATAGAAAACAATCAGTTTTCCTCTTGTCATCAAATTAACCATCGCAGTTTCCTATGTTGATGTTGAAGCTTAATGAATCAAGAGTAAATTTTAGAGTTATTTAACAAAATTGATATCAGTTTGTATGGTTTTTTCTTCTTAACAAGACGGTCGAATTTCTATTTCTTCTGCTAGCAATTATTTTGGATCAATCTGTCTTACAAACGTGAATAAAAAATTTCTACGTAGACTCATCTACATTGTCAATGGAGAGTTAACCAAGACTATATTTAATATTGGTGTGATTGGCACGGTTTTAGCAGAAAATGGATAAAACTAGAAATTGAAATATCGAATCCCTACTACATTAACTAATTAGGCAAGCGGTCAGCCAACGAGAATTTCCAGAATGCCCAAAAAAATCTGGTTTTGTTTCCTCCTCCTCCTCCATTTTTTACGACTGATTAAACCGTTGTAAAGAAAGTCTACTTTTTACTAGGAGATCGGGCCCATTATTGTTTCTCAATTTGAGAACATAATTTTCATTGAACTGGTATGTAACACAGATTCTCAAAAATGATCAAGACCATTGAACGTGACAGTGTTGCAAACAATAGACTATTGTTTATAAAAATGTATGCTTCA
>JAHZMX010003214.1:0-13980 GCA_027743895.1 Seira musarum
GTTTCTCCAAATAAATTTCCTTTTCCTCTTCTGCCTTCTTTCTTTCAGCTCCAACTCCAACTCCGACCAGCAGTCCAAGTCCACTACTTTTTTTTTTATTTGAGTTTCTCCAACACAAAAAAAAAGAAGTGCCGTTTACTTATGCATTTTTATTCAGAAGCAATTGGGAAAGGGTACACGCGACCAAGATGGGAAAGCAAAAGGAAGCGAGAAGTAAAAAAAAGACTTCTTTTTCTCCAGTTTTCCCAGCTCGAGCGAGTGAGTGTGAACAGTGAACGTGCATGTGCATGGCTAATGTGATGAATGGGAAAAGCTCAGCTTAAAGCTTTGCTTCTCCGTCTGCAACTACTGCTATACAGCTACTACTACTTTTACTTGGGAATCAAATAGAAGTTCAGTTTAGTTCTGGTTCTGGACTGGAGCTGTTTGCTTCCAGTTAGGTTTTTGTGTCTTCTCTTGTCTTCCTCCTCTCCAGGCCAGAGGAAAAAACTAAAAAAAGTGAGTTTAGTTTTTGTGTTTCTGCTGCTGCTGCTGTTCTCATGATATTGATATTCTTTTCTGGCTTCCCTATCCTGCAACGTTCCCCTTTTAGATAGGATACATAGACCAGAACCAGCAAAAGAACGGAAAATACAAGCACTTTTTCATTTCACATCATTATTATCATCGCAATAGCAAATAGCAATAGCATCGTTCTCTTTCCAAAAGAAAATATCCAAATCCACTTCGGCTCTTTTTCAGCTCAACTCAGTCAGCTCACAATACAAATTTTTTTTCATATGGGATGTTTCCTCCTCTTTCGCTTAGCTCAGCTCAGTTCATTGCATTTTTTGCAAAGGCAACATCCTCATCCTCACATCCACAACACATCCGTTTTTATATTTTTTTTCTAAAAAAACATTTCTAAAGAAAAAATATTCCATTACTCTTCGTCGTCTTTTTCTCATCAAATCATATTTTCCTCATCTTAACTCATCTGCTCCAGCTCCTTCCAACTATAACTTCAACACTGGAAAAGTCAAGTCAAGCAAAAAGCCAGAAAAGAGAGAGAAAAGAGGAAGCCAAAGCTAAACCTAAGCACGGACTGATTTTTTTATCTGATTTTATGAGAAAGGAAAATGATGAGCTATTTTGACTTGACTTGAAACTCTCGGCGATACACTTCACATGGGAAAATTAAATTACGGGATAAAGGATAACATTTTTTTTGTGTGTGTGGATTCTATGGTTCAGTGCAAAAATCAGATTATTTTTTTTCTGCTATTATGGATAATATGATATGGTTATGATTACAAGGATAAAAAATTATGTGGTTATTTTTCTCTGCGGTTTTGTCTGGTTGATTCAATTCAGTGTATGTGTGTGAGCTGTGAAATATCTCATTAAAAATGTGTGATTGAGGATGAGGAAGGACTAAAAACATGTAATAACTCGATCGGGCTTGGCTTTTTACTTCTGCTTCTGCTGCTTCAAGGACTCATTAATTATTTCAGAGCTGTAAGCTCATGTTCCCAAAGAACCTCGTGAAAACCGTATCGTAGAAGAGCCCTTCCAGCAAAAAATGAATTAAGCACGAGGAGAGTGAAAATATTTTTAGATACATTTTCATTTCAAATTAGTATTTTCTTTGTTTAAATTATGATTAATTTTGTGATTAGTTCAGTTGAGAAAAGTAAAAGTAATGAGAATAGAATTAAGGTCAAGAAGTGATAGCAATATCGATCGGTAGAAAACAAATGTCATGAGGGTTTTTGAAATTGTAATGGTGCAATAATTACTACGTATTTTTTATCTAGTCATAAATGTATTAATTAATTTTTAAAAGAATTTGTATACACAATAGTAGCTTTAAAAAAAAGTAGGTCGAAATTTCCTGCACTGCACTTGTACCCTAAAAAAATACGTACACTTACTTCCGTAGCAAGGTTTATTTTTTGTGATACCAAAATCAGAATTGTAGGTTAGGGCACATCCTTCTTCAATGTCAAACGAAAAATATGAATTGTTATAAATTAAGAATGATTAGATAAATAAGATGAATATGTGTCAATCTTATTCAACCCTTTTCAGTCAGAATCAGAATCGAATGTGGTTGAGAAGTGAAATGAGGGTTTCTCCGCACCAATTTTGCAACGGCGATAATCAACGTATTCTAGTCGATTAAGTCAAGACTTGAAAAAAAAGTCTGGATTATTAAAAAGCAGTATTCACTGTTGAGAAGTAAAGATTGAGTCCAATTGAAATTGAGTTGTGAGAAGCAATGACCCCGATCTACTGTGGCACGAGTACGATCGCCTCCACAAATGGAGGTGGCACGGGTGGCAGTAGTACAAGTACTGGTACTGGTAGCGGCGGGGGGAGCGGAGGTGGAAGCGGCAATAACAATGAACTTCAAGCAACGCTCGAGTTTTGCTTAGAACTTTACAAATTCTACAATGTCGACTTGTTCCTGAGAGGGTGAGTTGAATTATTTTATCGATGCATGATTGCGTGAAAACTTTTGCGCCCACTTTGCCCAATTGTGTGTTGAGAGGTGTCACTGTTGCGGCTTTTTCTCAATTATTTAAAAACTCATTTCGAGTTTCAAGGACATCTCATGGGAATGAGGGTTCTTTTGTAATTGTCATAATTCTTTCGGTTTGTGGTTTTCCCATGATCACAGCAATTCTCAAGGCTTTTCAGATTTTGGTTTCATGTTTCAATTTTAATTGTGTTTTAGTTTTGTGTGATGATCCGCTCCAATTTTCGTCATTGTTTAAAATCGTTTGAGTGTAATTTTCTTACTGAAAGTCTGTATTTTAGTGGTAGGATTGTGGAATAAATTGCTTTGCTTTTGTGACTTTTTTTGTGCAGGTACTACCAATTGCAAGTGAGCTTACGTGTGATAACCAAGCTTCCAGCTCGTGTTGAAATAAACCTCGGCTCGTCTGCAAATAACAATCAACAACATCATCATCACCACTCCTCCTCTTCTTCAGGGGGTGCTGGGGCAGCTTCCACCGTTAACTCCAGTTCTTCCGCTGCTGCCAATCTAGCTTCCTCTTCTGTTCCGACTGCGCCTCCAAAGCATAAAAGTACTAAAACCTTCATAACATTTAAAATTATTCATCAATTAAAAACGTTTTGTTCTTTTCTGCAGAGAGCTCAACATCTTCAGCATCGTCCTCAAATGGGGCTACTGCTCCAGCATCAACGCCTTCCGGGTCCGTTCCAGTCCCGCCTCCTCCACCACCACCTCCTCCGCCTCCACCAACATCTTCGAATTCCCCTGGAAGTTCAAACCTTCCTTCCTCTCATCATCATTCTTACTCCACCTCATCATCCTCTGCATCTCTCCAATCATCCTCCTCAATAACAAGTTCAAACTCGGCTCGCTCACGCTCCTTCCGCATCCTCTTCCGAAATGAGGAGATTGACCTTCATGACCTTATCCTCTTCCGTGTTCACCTTCAGCTGCACGAGAACAACAGTTCGAACCGGTTGTTGGAGGAACTGCACAAGGTCGAGTATCTCCTTGACATTAAGCTATGCTTTAATGACGCGGTGGTCAGCTCACGCACGCTTCAAATCAATTTGACCAAGCATGTGGGCATCCACTACTATCGACCTGTGTTCTTTGACTACTTTCATTTGTGCGCTGTCTCCATCTCCATCCATGGCGGTCTTATTGCAGTCCACATGTAAGAAAATTTTATTTAAAAAAAAACCTTCCTAGTTCCCTCCACTATTTCCCCATAAATTTTCATGTTCTAATTAATCTTGTCCCCCACAGCACGAAAGGAAGTCTCTCAAAAACACCCGACTTCTATTTGAACTCCTCCTCAACATCAGGGACCACTGGATGCGTACCCACTGCCGCCTCCCAATCTCACTCAAACCCATACTCAACATCGAAGCTTCTTGCCGCAAAACACACCCACGAAACCTTGATGACCATTCTTATGGAATCAAATATCAATCTGAAATCCAAGCTCGTCGAGTTCCTTCAAGTCCTTGGAAAATATGACCTTATCGACTCGGTCCGCTCCGTTAACTTCCTCACGTCCTACACAAAATCCACCGATTTTGATCGTATCATTAAAGGGAAGAATAAATCTGAAGAGGAGATTGAAGACTTTCTGATTCAAGCTCATAAGGATATTGCGCAACTGTGTGCGGAGAATATCCTCCTGTGGCACCGTTTCCTTGACCTCGTAATTGGAAAAGAACCTGTGAGGGTTTATCTGTCTCAGATTCATCACTACGAAAGGGTGAAACGGTTCGAAGAGGGATTCTACATTACCGAGAATCCCTTGAGAAGTGCTTACACCGCCAAGGATTACACTCCTATTGTGGAGCTTCTCAAGAAGTCCTTGAATTATGCTCCACTTGCCTTAGAATGTGGGGAGTTGGATGGGGATGCTAATACGATTCCTATCATTTTTGAAGACCAATTTATTTCCATCGACCAGCAGACGACAAGTCTGTGCCCAAGTTCCACTCTTCAGCAACACCGAAGCTTTCAGACTTTTTCAAATTTGAATAGTCAAACTCAATCACAGTCGCAATACACGACTCCCACACCCCAAGAATTGAATAATGGAATCGGTGGGGGTATTATCAGTTCAAAGTTGAAGTATGGAACGATGTCCAACGCGTCTCAAGGAGGAGACAGTGGTATTGGTAGCACCGCTCTTAGCTTGGCGGATGAATGTAGCTGTGGTATGGCAGAGATCCTCATGAAGCAGCAGAGGATCGCGCAAGCAGTTCAAGGAGGCCAACTACTTCTCAATCCGATTGCTGCAATAGGAAACACTGAGAAAATGATTCAGATTGGAGGAGCGTCCTCAATCGGAGTTAATGCTGCAACAGGGTCGCTCCGAGGAAAGAGTGGGAAGAAACCTCCAAGCCATAGTAAGAGTCTGGATTTGCTCCAGGATTCTAGACAACCTGGTTATGATGGGGGTTATGGAAACGGACACGGAGGAGGTCACCATCATGGTCATAATCATGGTCCCCTGTTAAAGTCTGCCACGGTCGTGAGCTCCACTTCTTCAACGAGCTCAACAAGTTCAAGCAATAAACCTAGTGTAGTTGGAGGAGGAAATGGAGGAGGTGGAATCGCCCACAACTCTGACGATAGTTTAAAGAAATCCCTGGGGAAAACGGGGAAACAGAGGAGTGTCAGTGGGGCTGGTAATGTTCCTACGGAAATTATTGAACCAATCACTGTAACTGGAAAGTTGATGATTGGATCTGTAAAGCCCAGTATGGTTTCTATGCCAGATGGTAAGAGAGATCATGGGGGTATGAATGGCCTCCTCGGAGGCAATGGGGCCAGCGCAAGTGTCACCGTTGGAATCTATACAACCAGCGGTGTTCAGAATGGGCAAATGCAGAACGGCAATGATTTGGAGGATGACAAGTCTAAAGGAAATAAAACAAAGAAGAAAAGGAAGAAGAAAGGGATGATTGTTCCTCCCGGAGGAAAACCAACTATAATGCTTCAGCCTCAAACACAGAGAATGTTAGGAAGGGAGGAAAGTGGGACAAACACTATCCCTCGCAGACACTCCTCCTCCACAACGGGAGAGGACAAAGGAGACTGCGAAGGAAGTCATCATCCTTCATCGACTGCTCACCAAAGAGGAAGTCGGTCCCAACAGCGGAGCCAAGATAGAGAGGATCCTCCTCTGACAGCGAGTGGAGATATGCGAAAGTACAACTCTACTCCCCTGCTCAGTGACCTCGCCAGTATGGAATACTACCTGAGTTATAACCAAAGTGAGATTGACATTGATCAAACTAGTGAGGAGTCGGGATGGGTATCAAACAGTTCTGAAACTCCCGATGCCCTTCACAGCGATGAGGACGACGAGAGAGTGATTGAAGGAATATCCAGTTCCGATGAGGAGGTTGAAGGTCAAACAAAACATAGAATGAAAAGTGCAGCTCTTCTCAAGGAATTAGACTTCAAGGAAGAAAAACGGTCTTCAGTTGTACCTCCAAACGCAACCTGCAAATGCGATGGTGGTACCTCCGCCAAAAGAATTCCAGGATCACGGGACGACCATCAGTCCTCCAGGAGCTACGGTAGTGGATGATCTGATTCCTCCTGTGACAAACCTTGCTCCTTTATGTCCTCCAGAGGAATTCAGAGATTTGGATGATGACCTTGAGGCAGCACCCACTGATGATGGAGGAGCTGGCATGGATGAGGATTCCGAGAAAAGAAGAAGCTCCACTACTGCTACCACGAAAAGCAATTTTCCGCTCAAACCAAAGAAGTTCAGTTCACTACAATATAGGAAGCACGTGTCCTCAACAGGAGTCACCGCAACTACAACGACAAACACACCCGCGAACCTTAGTCCCAGTACCCAGCGGTACCGCCCTTGCGTCCCAAGCTTCCACGGCAACAACCCCGAAATCCCTTCAGAGAAATGGAGCCAGCGGTAACCGAAGAGGTTCCCTTGACTGCAACTGCCTCCTCTCTGATAAGCTGTTAAACCAATCTTCCACAACGAATACGAACGTGCCAACGACACCTGTCTCCCAACCCCAAAATCCCTCCAACGCATCCATCCCCAACACGCAGGTTCCCTTCCAAACCATTCCGTACTTTTTAATACCTGACGAACTACGCGTGTTCACATCCAAAGGGGCTCCACCTCATTATTTGCGTGCATGGCCTTGATGGATCGTGTCACGACCTCAGGTTATTTTTAATGATATAATTTGAGATGAAAATGAAAATTTAAAATATATTTTTAAAATCTAATATAAAAAATTTAATGAAAAATAGACTATTCAAAATCTACCTGGAGGTCTCACTCCCCGGCCAGAATATTCATTTCCTTATGTCGGAGAAGAATCAGGATGGTTTAACTTTCTCCGACTTCTCGCAGATGACGGACAAATTCGTGTCAGAGATTCTCGCTTACATGGACACGAACAAGTTAAAATTAAAATCAGAGCTTGATATATAAAGTTAAGTTTTTGAACAATTTAAAACTTTTGCGTTTTTTGTGGCTCAGGAATGTGGCTCATGCAAAAATGGAAAAAATCTTCAAGTCTCCTTCAACTTGGTCTTAAGGACCACTCCGACATCAGGCAAACGTTCCTTTACAAACTTTCAGAAAAATCGAACCTACATCGCTTTAGGAACGTGCTTCTTTGCGGATCAGCCCAAGACCGCTATGTTCCCGTACACTCCGCCCACATCCTAAACTGTAAACAGAGTTTAAAGGATGGATCCGTTATTGGTAAGTTCCAATTGAGGCTTTTTAATAATTTGAGAGACTAATTATACGGATCTTTTTTTGTAGGGGAAGCCTACCGTGAAATGGTCATGAATATTCTAAATCCCATCCTCACGAATAATGTGAAGCTCGTACGCTACGACGTTCATCACGCAATCGCCAGTCACTCTGCCAATTCCATCATTGGGAGAGCCGCCCATATTGCTGTTCTCGATTCGGAAATATTCATTGAAAAGTTTTTGTCTGTTTCGGCCATTAAATATTTTCAATAATTGAGGCTCCATGGACTAAACTAAAAAAATTCTTCAATTTTAAAACTCAATACAAATAATTATTCCCGATTCATGGTCATTGGTCATGTCCGGACACAAAAAATAAATAAAATATCGAGAAAATTTCCTTTTTTCGCACTCGAAATTCAAATTCAAGAGATTATGGGATGAATACCTTTTGTTACCTTAAAAATCTTCTAGTCAATTAAAAGTTCAAGTTCAATAATTCGTTTCAATTATAAGTTGTGAAATGAAAATAAATGTTTGTGATTTTTTCCTTTCCCATCATAATCGTTACCATTAAGATTTCCTGATAATTATTTTATGTGAATTTAAAATAAAACATGTTTTCACTTGTTACTGTTGATGTTTAAGTAAGAAAAACAAATGTTACCCGACCCGACCTAAAGGTGTCAGTCAAATGTTAATGTCAATACACTACCCAGGCGTATACTATGTACTCCAAAATGAAATAAATTATATAATTTTGTTATGTAGTTTTATTTTGGCAACAACGACTACAAAATTAATGGAAATAAAGTGAAATTTAACGAAACCTTGAAATGGTTCAATAAGTATTTTGATGAATTAACTCTTTGATTCTTTCATATTCTTCTTCATCAAATATTATGCTACCTTAATTTTTTTTAATTTTGAAGTAAAGGATTCAGTATCTCATGATGCCCAAAAAATGTTGGTTTCATCTTCTAATGAGCAATTTAATTTAATAAAATCAATTAAACAGAAAATCCTAAAGTCACTCATTTTAAAACCCTTACCCTGACAACGGGACGGGACTTGGACCATTGCTTCATCCAGCTCTAGGTAAAACCTTTTTCCCCATCGAATAAACTTACAAATACCGACTTGCCCAAAATCCCATAAAATCTAACGCATTAATTACATGTTGATAAAAAGCACCGTATTTCAAGCATCACTTTTCAAATAAAATAGTGATTTCCGTGAAATGAGTTGGATTATGTATTTATTTGAAACAGAATAAGCTAATTGATCATCTCATTCATAATTTTTTTACAATATCATGTAATGTAGATGCACGATGAGTCACATCGAATCCGATGCATTGAAACAGAATCAATCTTATTATTGCAATTGTTTGTAAAACCTTGTAAAGTGGTACAATTCAAATCGAATTATACTTTCCTAAAGTGTCCTCTACATTCCTAATTTCATAAATGATCTTGACTCAATGAATTAACTATTGTTTGAAATGCTAGAACTTTTTCATACCTACTTAGCAGTACCTACTCCTTTTCATTTCACCATTCCAAAATATTACGGTTTCGCCAGTCAAAATGGAACTTAACCGGAGATTTCTTGTGACTCTCACTATTTTCATATTTATCGTACGGGAAACATCACAGGTTTTTACATTATAAGTTAGTCTAATTATTTCCATTCCATAAGTCTAACATTATTTTTATGATCAGCACCAAGATGACGCAAAACCCTCAAAATCTCCACCATCCAAACCATCCTATGGTCACGTCCAACCAACAGAGGCTCCTACTCCTACAACTCCAGCTCCAACAACCTCTGCGCCTCCACCTCCCCCTCCGCCGCCAGCAACTCCTCCTCCTGGCAAAGAACAAGACGTTCAGCCTGCCTGCCACCCACGCTCCCAGACAAACGAAACTACGGTGCATATTGAAAAGGTAATGTAGAGTAGGGTTATGAAATTTAAATGATAGTTCAAGTTCAAAAGTTTATTCATGAGTATTTTGTACAGTTGAGAACAGCTTTAGACGAGCATCTAAGTACCAGCTCAGCACTGTACAGTTTTGTCAAAGACAACCAATTCCTATTTAGATGGCTCGTTGCTCATGATTGGAGCAAAATAAAAACCATCACAGCTTTGACAGCGGTAAGATCAACTCGGCACTGTACAGTTTTGTCAAAGACAACCAATTCCTATTTAGATGGCTCGTTGCTCATGATTGGAGCAAAATAAAAACCATCACAGCTTTGACAGCGGTAAGATCAAGTGACTTGTGAATGATATCGCCCCAAAATAATGAAAAAAATTGTTTTGTTTTAAGCACTCGAAATGGAGAAAGACGACAAAAGTTGACCATATTGAAGAGGAGGACTGGGAAGGATATTTAACCCAGTTTCCAATATTTCTGGAGACGAAGGGTTTGAAAGGGCGACCAAGTAATAAGAGGATTACATAAATAGATAAACTCTTCCTAAATTATATATTTATTTATTTATTTTGTTTAGTCATTGAGTGGTGGTTGAAAGATTGGGACATTGCCCGTGCCCTCCAAAACAAATCTATTGGTCCCGAAAAACTCTTTAGATGGATTCTGAAGTTCCTTGAAATAGCACAGTCGAAACTTTTTGATATCAATTACGAGTGGAAGTGGGTGCGTCACAAAAATCATGATGTTGGTCGATGTGGATAACTTGGATGAAAAGAAGCACGGCTGTCACGACTGTAAATTATATTAATGGGGTACACTGAAACTCTTTTAAAGAAAGTATAAATTCATTGATATTTTTTTAAAATTTAAGGTCTAAAGTTCTTTGAAAGATTTGCTCTAACACTTGAGGATCATTATCCGGAACTGTTTCATCGCATTTACTGGTCTTATGCCGGTAAGTATGGCGTCAAGTCAATTGCAATTAGGTATTCTTGTTTATACAAAATCATTTAAAAATTGCTAACTTGTTTTGCAGGCCACGTTAAAGCGTTTCAAGCAATTGAGAAGGCAATGGAAGGTTCGCTAAAACGCAAGGGTCAAACCATGGCAGCCTTCCATTTCCATAAAAGGGCAGAATTGCTAACAGTTTTGGATGATATGGTTGACCCAAAGGAGAGAAGTGAAAAGTTTGGAGGTTCCAAAGTCTTTCGTACTAAATAAGAAATATCTACGCGAGACGTTTTTAAAAACATTTTACATTTATTTATTACTAAATTATTGAAACTGAATAAATCACACGGAAAAGTACAGCAATGCATTGCCAAAGCTCAGCATTATAATTATTTAAATTGAAATCAAATCAGTTAGAAAAGATAATTAATTTCTTCTTCAATTTATTTTGCAATTGGCAGAGTAAGTAAGCGGATGCTTAGGTACATACAAGCAAATTAATTAATGATCTCAATGCATAGGCATTTGTTTTGATTCATGTTTATCATCTCTGCATCCGATCGTGCTCATTAAACTTGAAATAATAATGACCTGGAAGTGTTTTTGTCGCTTCGTCTGCAAATCACTTTTACAAAAGAAGTAAGAAATAACGATTTTTTACGACATAGCTTTGTCTGCCGTTTATTATTTGCTGACGTCATGTATTAGTAATAAAAACCCGCATTAATACTCACTAAACACAAAAATTACAAGACTACCGATATTTGAATTTCCAAGTTTTGAAGCAAAAATGGATTATCATAAAAAGATAATCATAATTTCTATTTGTGTCCTACTACTGGCCCAGGATACTTTACAGGTTAAACAAGAAATGTTTAATTTTTCTGCAAATATTTCAGTTCAAAGTAAATTTTGTTCATTGGATAATGGATTTTTGCCAATTTCAATTAGTTCTGGGGAAGAGGTATGGAAAGTAAGAAAAAGAAAGACAGCGATGATGACGGCAAAAAAGAAGGTAAGAAAAAGAATTGTAACGCATTCACTTGCTGGTACAAGAGAAGGCAGAGTGACAAAAAGCAAGGAGGGGGAGGTGCTGGTGGTGGAGGCGGAGGAGGTGAAGAAGAAGGCGGAGCAGCACCTCAACAGCCACCACCTGTAGGAAATCGAAAGGCAGCAAAAATAGCAAAGGAAAAAGGGCAGGCGCCACCAACTCCTGCACCACCCCAAGAGACCGAGACAGAACCCCCGGAACCTGTGGAAGGGCCCGCTTGTAGTGAAAAATCTGAAGAAATGCTGGAAAAAATCAAAGAGGTACAAAAAAGAATGAAACTAGCTGCTTATTAGATGATTTTCAGTTGAAACCACTAAAAAATATTTCAGTTGCGAACCGCACTAGAGGGAAATGAAAAGATCACAGCTACATCTGATATCGCGAGTTACATTCAAGACGACAATTATGCAATGAGGTGGCTGGTTGGTAAGATTATTTTACAAAAATTCAGATTTAAGCCAAAGTTAGAAATTTTATAATTCGTAAAGCAAATTCAAGTTAATATTTTTTTGTAGCGGTTGATTCAAACGTGGCGAATGCCCAAAACTTAATCCTCAATGTAAATAATATTTAAAATTACTATTTTCAATTCTGAAGGAGTTTCCTTTAATCTGATTAATTTGAATTAACGATTAGCACGTGGCTTGGAGAGAAAAGAACCAAATTGATGACATTGAAAAAGAAGACTTTGGAGATATCGATAAGACATACAACGTCGATGATGTCGGTCATGATAAGGATGGAAGATTTGAATTAACGATCAGCACGTGGCTTGGAGAGAAAAGAACCAAATTGATGACATTGAAAAAGAAGACTTTGGAGATATCGATAAGACATACAACGTCGATGATGTCGGTCATGATAAGGATGGAAGACCAATAGTGGAATGGTGGCTTGCTGACTGGGACGTTGCCGCTGCCCTGACCGATCCCAATATTGGCACCAAGAAACTTCTAAGGTGGATGCTTCGATTGCTCGAATTCGCGACAAAGGATATTCATGAACTGAATACGCAAAAGAAATTTTGTGTAACTCAAGCAGTATTGTTGGTGGATTTGAAGGATGTGGACGCGAACAAACACGCTTGCGCTCAATGTAAATTGAAACTGAACCAATCATATTTTTTTGCATGAAAATAATTAATTTGGTGATTAGGTTTGCAGTTATACGCGGTATGGGCACAGCTATTTGAAATTCAATATCCCAGCTTATTCTTGAACGTGCACTTCGCCAATTTTGGGAACCCAGTAAGTGTGAATATCCTCAAAGTGATGGTGGCATCTTTCAAGCAACGGCAGAAAACTGCAGCTGTCTTTAAGATGTACAAAACCGATGAGGAATTAAATACTGCGCTCGGCGAAATAATTGACAGCAATCAACGTAGTGCAAAATTTGGAGGAACAATGAAAGCGGAATAAAATGTTTTATTTCTTACAAATAATAAAGTCATGTGATAAAATTAACATTGCTCTTTGGTACAATATTCCTCATTGGTACTTACCCTAGATATCCTGGAGTGGTTCTGGTTCTGTCTCAATATTCTGAAATTATCTCGTTTCATGATTTCAAAATCCCCCTTTATTATTTCCCCTGAAATAAAGGAATTTTAATAGATTCATACAATTTTATTAACTGGTTAATTCTTATGGACCTACGGCCATTGGCATGAATGGTACAGCTATCGCCAATAAATCGTCCAAGGAGCAGGTCATCATTTTGAATAGCCCGACAGACATAGACCACATCCCCGGTCGATAATGATCCAATTGGTATTGCATTAGTCAAGGCATCCTCTATATTTTCGATTAAGGAATTTCTCGTTGTATACTGCCACATTATTCCGCCACCTTCAATCATGCTATGAGCGTATTCTACATTGTGTTTCTAGCAAAAAAAAAATTAAAAGAATTACGTGTTTTAAGCGTCGCTAAAAATCAATACAAAAAAATTAATTTATTAATTTACTTCCAACTCCTGTGGCGCTATGCTAGTCTTTTTTCCATCATGGACAAAGTAAAACTTATTTTCTCCATCCGAGCCAGGTACAAAGCCTCCAACGATGTAGGACCCATCCGTCATAAACCTGGTAAGGTAAACGGGATTTCCATTTTCCAAACCAACAAGAACGAGCCTATCCTTATTAATGAGCACGTTTGATAAAGGCTTTTTAAGAAATTGTATGACGTCGAAAGGGCCATGGGAGATACTTTGCGTGTGGCATATTGAAAACGAAAAAAATGTCGCTGCTAAAAGCAAACCTAGGTATTCCACAGAGGATCCCATTTTTAAAAAAATGCACCCTTTTAAAGGAGAACTGAAATAAAAATGATATTCTTTGATTATGAATATTGGCAAATGCATCTTTTTTAGAGAAGATGAAGCAACTGCTTGAGAAATTATATTGTTTTAAAAGTCTATGCAAATTATGTATGATATGACGCCTGTTGCAATTTCAGTAAAGGTTTGAAGGATTTATCTGTTTGAGCAATAGGTTTTGATCAATTTAATATTCAAAATTATTTATGGTCTCGCTTCCAGTTTGAAAATGCTCAGCACTTATTCAACCGGAGCGAAAATCTAATGTGGTAGTGCCGGCAGTGGTAGTGGTAGAATATATTGGAGGACCACTTGTATAAGCTACTGTCGTCGTTGAAGTGCCTGCTGTAGATGTACGTGGTCGTGGTGGTGGTCCCTTTTCACCACCAACGTCTGCAGCAATTATAGCAATCTGAACGATAGCAGGTCCATCCCTTCTGTTGATGAGCTCGTTATTCTGTGGCCGAGCAACCGTCAGGACG
>JAHZMX010003215.1:0-15194 GCA_027743895.1 Seira musarum
ATATCTTGATTGTCACGGCAAGCTATCCTTTCAGGGGAATGACGAACTTATATAATGTTACACATAAGCAATTTTTATGTGGGTAATTTACAGGTTTGCCAATAAATAAACTTGCATAATCAGTTTTTCTTATACCTACTACGTTGATGAAGCTAATTTTATGATCGATTTGCAATTTTAACATGCAATTTAATGCCTGCTTTATAAATACAAATAATTGCTGTTGTTTTTTTTTTCAACGAAAAAGAGTCGATCTGAGACTGGCTTGGGATCAGGATTTGAGTACCAGTGCATGGCTTAACTTCAAGAAGATTTATTTAATTTAAGGAGATTTCCGTTAACGCACCTAAATTATTTCTGACATAATTATCATGAGTGAACCACTAATGTAGTTAAATAATGAGGCCCAAAAGTTCAACAAAGAGCATGTCTGTAACAGCAATATTAGCAAAGTAAGTTGCTCATTCTTCAAATGCATCTAAAACGGCCTTAACGAAACACGATGAGTGTACTTAGCATAGCTTTTAAAATTGCAATCCGGAATGGAGACATGGAGAAAAACAGCCTCTTTTATTAATGCCGCCGTCTAGTTCATATTTCCATTTTCATCGGAATCAATATAAAAATTGTTCGGAGAAAATGAAAGGAATGGATTCTTTCACGATCTTTAGTCAAATATTTATTGCTTTTATTGCATTTTGTGGACGACCGCAGTGGCACTTTCTCACGAATCTGAAACGCATATGAATATACTAAATGAAGAATTTGAATTTTGTGTGCTTTCATATTAGTTCAGCTTCTATGGAGCATTATAGCCATTGCGTAACATGTTTAAACTGACTTGACTGAATGATGAAAAACATTTTTAACGCCCATTTCCTCACCATTGTCAGTCAACCAAGCCAGAGGACAGGACATTAGTATTTAAAATCATTTTCAAATGTCTTGACTTTGAATTACCATTTTTATTAGCTTTTTTATTTTACACTGCTATTCTTGAATGTCAAAAATTTTTTATAGTAAAAATCCCACCATATAGCTGAGAGAGAGACAGAATGAGAGAGCATTGTTCGTCATCATAGAGTTCAATGATTTTTAAATTCCCAATTTTTAATTACCTTTGTGTAAGGTGAGACTTGAGCTTTAAATTCAAAGAAAAGGAAATCCTCACTTCACGGTACCTTTATTGATGATGTTTTATAGCTTCGTTATGATGGGCATAAAATCATTATGAAAACTGTTTGTTTTTTCCATTTGTATATATGTTACAACGAGCACAATAAGGTTTTTTTAAATACCCTCGTAATAAATCTTATTGATGGATTTTATTTTTAAGAATGCTCTCTATCGTTCTTCCCTACCATTTTTTGCGATTATAACTTTTGACGAAGAACTTTATTTGGCATTTCTCTTTTGATGAAAGGAGGCTTTCCTCACCTGTCCTCACTTCATATTCTTCATCCTTCCTTTCTTGGTTGAAAATCGAGCACGCTGGTTGACCAACTACCTAACAAATCGTAAGTCTGGTTGGTTTCTTGTTGTTGGTGATTTAAAGGAACCAGCGAAAAAAAAGGAACAAAAAAGCGGTGCCGTCGCTACGCTGCTGTTTTTACTTCTTAAAAAAATGGCTGATTTGATAGTGAGCTGAGTTCCTCTGAGACTGAGGAGGGTTTGTGAAACTTGCAGGTTTCCATTTTCTTGCTTCCACCGAATCATCATCCTCAGTCTCATCTCATCCTCGTTGGTTCGGTGCACAGAAAAATGTACTGACTGACAGGATTTTTACGGCATTTTTTATTATTTTGCCGTGGCCAGAGAAGGAGCATCAACATAGAATTAATTTTTAAGCTGACGAATAAATTGCTAAATAAGTGCTCACGACACTACAAAGAGCCAGCTAGAGAGATGTGTACTCAAGCCCATTATTCAAGGATACATGAATGACATTCATAACTACACTTCGAATTCATGTAACGATCCTACGAGGCGTGAAGAAAGTCAAGCGAGTGAGAAAGACAAAAGGCTTTTTGGGAAAAATCATCATCATTCATACGGCTGGGATATTTCCTTTCTGTTCTGGTGCTGCGCTGATGGTGCTTCTATGACGATGATGATGATGTTGATGCTTTGGTGGTGGTGGTGAGTGGCAAATAAACATTACATAACACTGGTGGTTTTTTAAGGAGTCTCACAAAAAAAAAATACCCACGAGAAAGGGAAAAAAGAAAATGAAATGAATTCCAGATCATGAAGAAGGTATTATACCAATACGAATTACAATGAGCATGCTACGCATTATAATCTTGGTCCGCTGCGCAGGCTGATTTTAACTTGATCATCATCGCGATCGCGACCATAATGCGTTATTTCTTGCTTTCGTAGAAATGATGATCTAGCAAAAATCCTTTTTTTCCCCTGCCACTTCAACGAGTCAGTTGTCGGTCGACGCTGCATTATTATAACGATTTCTTGAAGTCATCACTATAACATTTTTTCGGCCACCTCATCATCATCATCATCATATCTCCTTGATGATGGAGGTGGCATGGCAGTGATGGTGACGGTTCTGATGGTGGTTGGTGCTGGCGATGATGACTCGGCTCAACCATGATTTTTCTTTCTTTTGGAAGTTCTTTGGTTTTCATACTGATAATGCGATGAAATGAATTTGTTGCTATTTCTTGTGATTCCACATAGCGATTCCTTTTTTTCACAATCAAATCGTATGAATAGGTGAAGGATGAGAGAATAAAAAAAACTATACTACCTTGGATTTAAATCACCATACCTCCATGTTTGTGTCAAAGACATTCCCAAGCGGAGGGAAACAATGCAATTGTTTCTCAACTTTCATAAAAACTGAGAGATTTTCAGGTTTTGAAGACCAGCCTTTATATCCGTTTTCATTGTCTCATTTTCCTAAGGTATTTTGCTGTCATGTATGTAAGTAGTTAGTTTTTCAGTGAGCTTGTTAAAAAAATATGTTTTTGAGGAAACAAAAGTAATGTGCTTTCTCTCAAGGTGCACACACACACATCCACATACTTTAATATAAACTATCATACATACTTGATTGCAAGAAAGAACTATGTGAAATTGTCTGCACAATCTGTAATTTTTGCGTCTTATGCTTTTTTATGGTTTCATTGTCTGCAGCTATGGTAGCACCTTTTTTGTAGACTCTTTTCTTTTAAGTCTATTTCATGCTTCATTGTGTAAGTGTTAGAAAATGTCTTGCGCTTCCTAGATTGATTTCCTTAATTTCTTCGTTAACATCCGATGACAACATGCAGACAAAGGAGAGTCATTCTTTGCTCTCTGTTGTCGTCACTGAATAAATGGAAATCATGCTCATTTGTTTTTCTTGTACACCTTTTCGTTTCTAAGGTTAATCACTACAAATTTACATGTTTCACAATTCACAATATTGTTCTTCTGAAAAGAAGAACGGTGTGGTTGTGGTACTTTACTACTGCCACTGCCGATGCTTAAGTACAAGCCCATTGTCACATTTTTTTCCTGACAACAACAACGATGAGAATTTTTTTTATTTTAAAATAAACATTAGTTAATTACTGAGTTCAACCTGTGGATTTTTTATTCAACTTATATGCATTCATTAATTACGTCAGCATTCCACCACCACCACTTGAAACAAAGTTTATGAATTCATTCATGTATGACAATTAGTTTCAGAAAACTACATAATTGTGTTTTTGTCATGTTCATTCAATTTCTTTTTTGATTATGCATATGGTAAATCAAGATAATGAAAATGATTGAGAGTAGGAAACTGACACTTAAGTATACTCTGGGACCACCACATGAACACTTTTTTAATTCAAATTCGAGCATTAAATAAGTAATCAAAATCAGTAATTTGCTCAAAACACTTTTATGTGAATTATGTCTGGTGAATGGGAAATTTCATTTGCATGCATAAGGAATCGAATATGAAATATGAAATACGTTATAAAGTTTTACATATTTTATTTACAAACGCTGTTCTCCAGATTATGTTATAATTGAAGTTTTATTAGTCAGTCTGATACAACCACAGTACATGCAAGTGCCTATCATCAATTTCAATACGAATTACAATACAAAGGCAAGTTAATTTGGAACAATTCCTGATATCGGTATTGCTTATTGCGTCCCAAAATTTTTCTTTCCATGTCCAACATCAGTTACTACAAAATTACAGAATCTTGTAAAATCAAAATGAACAATCACATAAAGCGAGTTTGACTGTATAAAAAAAGCTTACAACAAAATCAAACATAAATCATAACTAATGATACATCATTCTTTTCTCTCTATTGGACTGTCCATTTTTAAAGCCGCTTATTTATTTTTAACACAAAGTAACGTTTATTTTGGTCCGCAGTGTTTTACCAACTTTGTTCAATTGGTTGAATGACAGATATGATATGATTTGCATATAACGGTTCACCTCTTTTCACTATGCTCAAAAGGGAGAAATGATATTCAAAATATTTGAGAATTGATGGAAATGAAATACTGGAAAATGTTTATGTGACTACGATTTACATAGTAATTATAACACAAATTTTTAGCTACAATTGTATTGCTTAGAGCACAACAATGATTGTATAAAAAAAGGTTACAACAAAATCAAACATAAATCATAACTAATGATACATCATTCTTTTCTCTCTATTGGACTGTCCATTTTTAAAGCCGTTTATTTATTTACGTTTTATTTTTTAACATAAAGTAACGTTTATTTTGGTCCGCAGTGTTTTACCAACTTTGTTCAATTGGTTGAGTGACAGATATGATATGATTTGCATAACGGTTCACCTCTTTTCACCATGAGAGCAAAAGGGAGAAATGATATTCAAAATATTTGAGAATTGATGGATATGAAATACTGGAAAATGTTTATGTGACTACGATTTACATAGTAATTATAACACAAATTTTTAGCTACAATTGTATTGCTTAGAGCACAACAAACATTAAACAAAAACTTCCTTATCCTTGGTCACTTTATCGGGGTTTGAAGTCTTATCATTATTATCATTATCATTATTGTCATTATTATTCTTTTGCGAAGAGTCGTCATAACTTGAAGCATTACTACTTTCACCATCTGCGACATTAATCTCTGTTTGAGTCTTTCTTCTTCTGATTGGCTTTTGGCGAATAGGAGCCTGGAAAGTGTGATCAACACTTGAGGTACTTTTATGACTAATATCACTATCACTTGCATTGCTTCTAATTGTGTCGATACTATGATGATGCGTAATCCCCTCTGACTCCATTTCACCGCTCAAATTGCTACTTGGCATTGAGCGGAACTGCAAACTGGAAATATCCGGCGATGTCAACTGGTCGGATTTTGGATGCCGTCCGTCTAAATTGAAAAACGGCGGAGGCGAATGATTCGTAGATTCTTTTCTCTTTGGCGAGCTTCCAACACTACTACTACCACCATGACCTTCGGCGCTACCACCTACCCCATCTTTGTCACTGTCATTGGATCCTTCGTCATCTTCGCTGTATGACGCTCTTTCATGATACCCATCATCTTCCTCAGTTTCTACTTTAGTTGGCTTAGACAATATTTCAGTCGGTATAGGAACTTCAGTTGAGGATACACTTGCAACTGGAAGTGCTGTCATGACAGGCTGTACATTCGCCGTTGTGGGATTAACTAAATCGGGATTACTATCTGATAGGCACACCGCATCTTGTCTAAACATCGATGTTGGTGCGTGCCGGAGGGGAGGATGATGACTGGTCGTCACTGCTGGCTGTATTGACACCAACGTGGGGATCGGAACTAGATCGTCCGACGGATTTCTTTGAGATTCTTTCTGAACTACAGGAGTTGGAGGTAATGGAGTCTGTTGGAGCGTAGTTTCCGCAATTTTCTTCTCCAACTCAACTCTGCATTCATTCACCTCTGCTATTGTCATGTATCTTCGTCCATCGTCATCATCGGTTTCATAGCCTTCGTTGATTCTTCCATGCATTTCTATGGAACTATGATCCCTTCCATTCGGATCGTTGCTCATGGAATGATCTGAAAGAACTGATCCAATCGTTCCACTCCCATGATCCGACTTAAGACTGCCGTTGGCGCTAGTGTGTGCGCTGGAAACAGACACTGTGGGAATTGGAGGCAATTCTTCCAGAGGCGGAGGAGATGGTTTTCTTCCAAATATTGATGTCGTAGTTGGATAAACCGTTGCGTTGTTTACAGTATGAGCTGTGGAATTGGTCGAGTATGGACTGGTGTCATTTTCCGCAATGGTACTCAAAATTATCGCATTATTTGCCGCGTGAGCTATATCATACGGAGGTGGGGGAGGAGTTGGAGTGCCATTTTGTTTTAAGGCAATATTATTTCCTGATTGGACGTTGGTTATTGGAGCAGCTGGGAGAGGCTGCTGAGGTGGGTGCGCAGTTTTCAGATGATTTATATTATTCATCTGATTTTTCTTTGCATAGAGAGGCGTGTGTGGGACAGTGGGTGGAGACCCATAGCCCGGATTCACTGCTGGCGATGATAAGCCATCGCCATTAGAGTATTGGGATTTCGTGATATACTTATTTCCAGGTGGAGGAGAGGCTGCTGTTATTTGAAGTTGTGGAGGAATTTGATTTTCTTTAGTGACATCCGGTGTTGGAACTCTGGGTCTATTGAATAATTAAATATCAAACGTAAACCAGTATTTCATATAAATTGTGTATATATTTCATGAACATAGCGCTTGTTATTTAGATTTAATTTTATGATAGTCACCTTGAATTAGGAAGGAATCCCTTCTCGGGTACATTCAAAGAGTTTGCAGTGGTGCGATTTATTCCTCGACTTGATCGTCGGGCGTCTTTGCTAGACCTTCTGTTCATCAGTCTCTCGTACAAGGACGGTCTGTGGTGGCTATGATAACCTAATCCAATGCCACCATTAACTGCTGAATTAGCACGATTCCTTCCAAACAAGCTCGATGAGCTTGATGTGGAGCGAAAACTCTCAACTCGGGAAAGTTGACGCTGCAGCCAGTTCTTCCTTCCATCAGCAAGAGGAGATTCTGCCACACTTTCCTGAGAAGGGAAAAAGCCATTTTATCATCGTGAAGGCCTCATGACATTCCATTTCCAATTTATTTAATATTTCTCTTACATATTCAGCATAGACATCATCAGGAATGGCGCTGTGGCGTTTGACGGAACTCAGATCTGCGTAAACTGACTCGCTTGGGTTAATTTTTAAAGACTGAAACCTAAGCAATCCAAAAACATAAAGTCAGATTAAATAGCTCCACATTCCACTATATAAGTTTCTTGGAATTTTCAAACTTGCCTTGATATGCCTGTCAATCAACCAATTCAGTTCAAAGTCATCATCATCTTCTCCAAATGGGTTGATGAGTGTTTCGGCAACTTTCAGCCATCCAATGTAGAAAATAAACTGATAACAGAACAGATTCCAAAATTACAATACTGCATCACTCGAAGCTAATCGATTATTAATCGAATCAAAATCATGTTCATGGCTCACTTGTAGAGACAAAAAGATTGGGAAGTACAAGTCTAAATTATAACCGGGATAAACTATGGAAAGCAAGTCCTTTTCTCTTGGAGCAACCCATTGACGCCCAATAAGGGCAGCAAGGAAATAGGTATATACGGCTAGTGTGACTACCTAAAAATATAAGAACAATTTTAGTTCAAATCTACCTTAATGTATTTAGTACTTTCACAAAAATTCATACAGATATCAATAGGCAAACTTACTTGGGTGTACACAAGGGGTACACTGACATTGTCGAATACCATTATACGACCCAACTTTCTTCGAAAGTCTGATAATTCAGTCACAATTGTTTGAACCATGTGGTCAGACTGTATTCTCCCTTCACTTCTAGCCCTATTGATTAGATTTGAAGCCCATACTACCGGCATCCAAAATTTTAGCACCTTTGCTTTCTGGTCCATTTTTTCGTAAATTTTCATTTCACTCTCTGTCATCAGTCCTATTTCAAGAGAACCAACAATAGATTACAATACAATGGAACAACAATATCTAAGGAATTTGAAAATTGTCCCAAATTATTTCAACAAATACCTGACTCAACAAGATGCTGCATGGTTGGAAACCGTTTCTTCACACGGAAACTAATCCTCTGCAAACAAATGATGTAGGAGAGCATTGTATATCTCATGATCGTTCTGCGGAGCAGTCTTCCACGTTCATCCTGTAATTCAGAAGCATTGAAAGGATTAAATTACATTACTATAATAATTCATGAGTTTCCTCGTTGCTTCAGAAGTTTCATTGAAGACATTAATTTCTGTAGCTAAATATCACGGTCAATCTTTAACCAACGGGATCACCCAGACATACTCTTGAATTGACAGGACACGAATGACTAATGACATGATGCCTATAAAATAAACAATCACACTTTATGTACCTAATAAAATATACAGTTATGCAAATAGAGAGAAGAGTGCAAATTGCTATAATCTCTTTTTTAAACCGCGGTTAAACAACACAAACACATTTTATAGGTATAGCCATCTATTCTATATATAACTTACATGCTTGGATAGTTGATATAGGTAGACTATTGACATGAATTGCACCCTCTTCAATTCATAATTTTAAGTTTACTAGGAAATTAATGTATGCACATAAATTTACAGAAGTTTGTTTAATCACTCAATCAATAATTTTTGAAATTCATGAAGTAAAGAATGACTCATACCTGAAACCTATTGTTTGCTACTTGCTTCTTACTCATCAATCAGCATAATGTGCAAAAGCTATACATAAGTATATCCTCTTCAGACAGAAGTTAAACTAATCATCGTATTTGCCAGTTCATTTGCATTGGTTATTGGGTTTAATCATTGACTCAACATTTTCTCATAAATAACTACATGGTTATTAATGAGCCATTCATAAAAATCGACTCGTACATAAAATGATTAATGAGGAAAGTCAAAATTGAAATAATCCTGTCAATGACTTTCAAGAAATTCTTTGATCCCAATTTTATTGTCCAGCAAAAAAATGTTTCATTTTAAAATAATGAATAAGTACATTTGTCCTCTAGAGATGACCTTGATAAATTCAAGGGATGAATGTTTGCATAAAGAAACCATACAAAGTTTAAGGTAATTAAATACTTTATATTCATTATTCTGATCATGATTACATTGCCCCAGCGTCGGTAATATGTTTGCAAAATCACGAAATCATATCTGCAAATATTTTTAAGAAATAAGTATATGTAACTATATGGTTTGCAATTTGCAAATCGGAAAATGGAAAATAAAAAGGAAACAAAAAATCTTTTATTTTACGACGCATGGAATTTCCCTTCTGACTTTTTTTGCAATTCTTAATACGCATTCCATTCCATTCGTTAATGAAATGAAAGAAAATAAGCATGCGATTTTAAAAACGAAAAGGAGTAACCATAAATTACTCTTGTTCTAATCATGATTACATTGCCCCAGCGTCGGTAATATGTTTGCAAAATCACGAAATCATATCTGCAAATATTTTTAAGAAATAAGTATATGTACTTATATGGTTTGCAATTTGCAAATCGGAAAATGGAAAATAAAAAGGAAACAAAAAACCTTTTATTTTACGACGCATGGAATTTCCCTTTTGACTTTTTTTTTGCTTTTCTTAATACGCATTCCATTCCATTCGTTAATGAAATGAAAGAAAATAAGCATGCGATTTTAAAAACGAAAAGGAGTAACCATAAATTACTCTTGTTCTATCCATACATACTTTTCTGTTTCAGGACTTTTAAACTGGAAAAAAAATTCGTGTGGTCATCATGACAAGAATTTTCAAAATAAATCATGTTTAATTAGAAAATAATGATCGATGCTGATGGTGCTTCTCACGATTTGACTGCTCCTTTTCTTGCTTTGCTTCATGAGGGGGGAATAATATGGTTTGATCCTAACGATAAGAACTAGACAGCCGTAAAATAACTACTTCCAACCAAAAAATTAACATATTTGTTAGATGATACGTAATTCGTACCTATCCTATTTATACACCAGATAATCCAACAACGTCACAAAATCTGTCAGCAACTTTTTTGTTCTCGAAATGACGAAATTGTTTGACACGTTATTTTTCATTCATCACTTAAAAAATAGATAGGTCTATTGTTTTATAGATTGACCAATAGATTTTATAGATTCAATGAAGAACTCTTCCTTGTCTGAAAAAAATTGTTTCAGTAGCCACTATCGTATATCATTTTTGGACAACCTGGAGTGCGGACTAAAAAATCTTACCAAAGAGATCTTTGACAAGTGTTGAAAAATTAGACATGCAAAAAATGTCTAGGATGGCGTGGTGTACGGGGAACGCCAAAATATCATGTTTCTTAATCGACATGCGTCATTATCCGGAACGCAGTTTATCCGAGAAACGCTGATTCGCAAAAAAATAACCTGTGCTTAGGTATCATTACAATGTTTGATTAGGCAGGGAAGGCCCTCTTCAAAATTTGAGACATTCCCAGACGCCACTAGCCACTATGTAAATCAACTTTTTTTTACAAAGAAACATCAGTTTTTCTTGTACCTATCTATTAGTAGTCAATATTTTAATTGATTTGGGCTGAGATTGCATATTATATTGCGTCTTCATCATCATCGGTAGGGATTGATATTCAGTTGAGGATGAAGAACAGGTTTCAATCTTTGAAGAGAAAATAGAAAATTCCAACTGATATACGATGTGATGAAGGTGACCTCAACAAAATTAGTATTATGTCCAACGTCTTTGGACATGACATGATGGTTTTAAAGACGCTTGTTATGCATATAATGTAGGTACATTAAACTTAAATGCAAAAATAGTGTTGAGAAAAGTGGCCAAAGTCATCATCATTTCGGGTGTTATCTTATCTCCAATTTGCTAAAAAAAAAAGTATCCTTGCTCTACCTTTTGAAAACGATTACTTTTAGATACTTTTGGTTTCACGAATTTAATCAAAATAAAATAGAATTCTACAAAACTTCACATCTATCTCTTCCCTTTAAATTACTAGTAAACCACACAAGTATGTACAAAGAGGTTCATAAAAACTTGTACATGAACATGAACATTTCAATTTGAAATGAATTCATTTCTTTTTTGATAAATGCCTAAAAAAAATTACTTATGAATCATGGTGAAGTAAAATACGTGAGTTGTCCTTGACATGAACTATAAATGCTAGAAATATCATGGGAAAATTTCCCACCTTTTACATGTACATACACTCACTCACAATTTATCTGTCCAGGCGCCTGATACTTAGGTAACACTACTTCGTGTCGACCAACTCTTGCTCGAGAAAAAATACAACATAATATTAACATAGGCTTGTGGGCAATGTACATCAAGAAAGGCACCCTGTCAAGGTAAACAAATTACGTTTAAAGAAATGTGTATGATTTTACCAGAATAAAATAAACTTCCTTCGGTCAATAAAATTCTGGAAAATGAATTAAAAACCCTGAGTACATTAAGCAAGTAAGTACAGATTCATATCATATCGTACCAGGTTCTGAATATAATGCATGTACTTATCGATTATATATTTTTTTTGTTGTTTGCTTTCATTATCGCTAACGACGTGAATCATGACGAATTGCATGATTCACGATGAGATTGCATATTCCTTTTTAAATAGAAAATCAAGCTATTTAATCCATAGCAATGGTAATTTAGGAACACTAGAGGAATTCATGCGTGTAAGCTAAAATGCATAAATAATAGAAGCTCCAGCCAGCCACTGGTCTAGCGATAATAAATTCTTAAATCATGATGAATCCATGAATTGTGAATTTTGTCTGCTGCTTTTTTACTATTTTAAAGCTGCCTAATTAATTTAGTTTGTAGCCCAAGTAAGTAAATCCTTTAAAGTGAAAAAGTTTCCTTCAAGGAAGGTTTTTTTTTGTTGGTAAAGACACTTTTTACTGCTTTCATGATGCATTATTTTAATTGGCTGGGAATTTTTGAAACAATGCAAAACGTTGTATGTAATATAATGATGATGATGATCATCATCATCATAATCTTTAAGCATCAGCTTGGACATAATGTGTACATAATGCAAAGTGCAATAAATACTGACTAGTGGTGACGTTTTTTGCAGGAAAAAGTGAAAACTTAAATATTACGCTGTTGTGCTTGTCATACCACCAGGGAGTAATATAAAGTGCAATGGCAACACGCGCAAAAAATATTTTTGCCACGACGAAACGAATATCATCCGATGGAAGTCTGAAGCGTTCAAAATTTTGTAAGTGACACGCTGCGCTGTGGTACCACAACTTTTTGCATTTTTGTCAATGATGATGATGATGATATGATTACAATTATTTTATACACACTAGATAGTCTCTGGTTTGTTTTTATTTTGAAAAAAAAAAAAAGACATTTTCTTCTGCACTGTAAGAATAATAAAAGTAATCAAACGTGATTTCTTTGTGATTGAGGTACCTTAATCTATGCAACCAGAGCGTTTTGCAATGAACGACCTTAACAGTGTTATAATATGAGATGGACAGAGTATTTTTTTAAACATGCTTATTTGTATTTTTACACAAAAAACAGAATGATCATTCTGTTATTGCTCCTAAAATCAACATTTTTTGTTCACTCCTGTGGATTACATCAAACATGTTTTAAAACCTTCGTTAAACATAATGAGTGTATAAATAGATAGATGGACGGTGAGTGACATGGAACTGACTTCCAAAACATGTGGAGTGGACTTTCAATTTAAATGCAAGCTTACACATACATATGCACTGTGTATACTTGTACACTTGCCCAGAGGCTTCGGAAACTTTTTTTAAAAAGTAATTTTACAACAAAGGTTTGCTTAAAGCAATTTACTTTGCAAGGTGTAATTCCTAATCTAATGGTTTGTTGACTTTGTCTACCTACACAAGAAGAATTTGCATTCTTTTAACTGAGAGGTCAGAAAAGCAATTACTTCGACTGCGACATGAACAAACATGCACTCACACTCACATTCATATCCAAATCCACATGAAAGAGATTCTTCAAAGGAACGAAAAATGGGCAGACGTAGCTAGGCGCCAAAACTTACCGCTGTATCGATTGTTACAATTAAAAAAGAAATTAAAAAGTACCTGTCGAAAAAAAACTATGAAAGCTTTTATTGTCAAATGGCCTACGATATACATACCTGCTTAATTAGGGTATGGCAACTAACTATAACAATGCAATGACAAACCTGAAATTTAGAGAGACGTTCATCCCATCATCAAAACACAATTGCAATTGTAACTTGTGACATTGGTAACATTTTCTAGTTTCCTCGCAAAAATTGTTATTCGGCCAAAAATGTTATTCAACTGAAATGACGCGATTGGCTATCCTTTTTGCTCACGCTCAATACCATAAAATATTTTTTCGTAAAAATCATTTGCTCTAAAAGTTTCCTTCATCGATAAAGTGAAATAATATTTTACGTTAATTTTTCTCTTTTGATTAAGTATTATCTCCAATATCAAACATTGATTGAGTTAATTATCTGGCAGACCCTACAGAAAACAAAAATTATGACATCATTATTATCTCCATTTTTCATCAAGAGAAGCTGAGAGATATAATTGCAGCTACAGGTGCCTATATTTTTTTGTTTTGTCGTTAAATGGAAATTAGCATAAATTAGCAAGAGGGAAAATGTGCAGCTTTATTGGAATAATCACTTCCTATGTCATGCTATTCACCTGGTTTGTTGGTTGTTTGCCTTAATTAGCTCGTTTATTACAATTACGGTATACCCATATAATTATTTAGTGGCTGGATGATTATAATATGATGCCTCTCTTTAAGGCTCACAAATTCGCATTTACTTTCAAGTTTAAATGAATTAAAGTCTGCTGTAAAGTTCAATGTTACACTACTTAAATACCATGGCAAACTGGGTTTTTTATATTAATTCTATGGAAACATTAAATCTTCACATTTGCTTTGGCTTGAATCTATGGGTTTTTTAAAAAAAATGTTCTTGTTCTAATCATCATAAATTTCAGGTTTTAGTATTTCAGCAGACTTCTCAAATAAACGGAAGAACTTTACCTGGCCTTGAATTGATGCACTGATATAAAGCGCAAGTGAGTCTGGCATGGGAAGAATCCAATACTGATCCCACCACCGTTTGACAATCAGTGTTACGTAGAAACCAAGCACGAACGACATGGGAATGCTCTCAATATTCTTACGGCAGTAAACTTTGACCTTCTCGAACGTGCTGCAACAGAATTAGAACTTGTTAGTTTCACACCACTACCACTCCATATTCCAAAGAACTTTAGTATTTTCAGTTAAAAATGTAACAAAATTATATAGGTAATGTAATAACTTACGTCTTCTGCTCGTCATCAAGACCACAACGGTATATTACATTGATTATGTAGTAGAGGAAGAGGTAAGCTATAAGCTCCCTCCAAATTAATTTGTAAACGCTCCCGCGCCATCTGAAAAAATAAATTAAATTAAATTTTGATAAAATAAAATGATTAAATTTTTAATTTCAATCATAATTCACTTATATCATAAACTTGTGATCAAATTTGTAATACCTGATCATTTTAAAAAGAACCAATTCCATGTTTGAAATGAAAAGCGGCTAATAAATATACTTATGTGAATAGGGGAAGGAGCAATCACTCACAACATAATCCGAACCATAATCAATGATCGACTGAAAGTCATTGTTAAAAAACATTGCGCCTACTGATAACCCAGGCCAGGCCAGGGAAGGGGCAATTACAGGGAATTAGCAAATTCCATTCATTCATCAATCCATCCGCCATTCTTCAAGGGAAATGGTAAGATAAATGTGTGCTAAACTTACGAATCCAAATTCAACTAATGACAACCTATGAATATACTTAATTCAATTGGAACATAAGTATAACTATGTACAACATGGATAGTCCTGAAATGCTACCAATAGGTTTCATTGTGCCTTTACAAAGCAGCAGGCGTTATTTAGTAGGCCCTTCCGCCATGCATACTTATCATATGGTTCTTTTTATCGATTTACAAATTTCCGGCTCAAGTGTAAGCAAATGTAATCAATGATGTAAATGTAAGATGCGCTTTGAGATAGCCATCCATCGTTTCCTGTTACTCCCGGCCGCGGCCC
>JAHZMX010003216.1:0-11410 GCA_027743895.1 Seira musarum
TCGACCAAATTAATGCGTTCCATTTACGTTGGACGAATGTTTGTGCATGTGCTTTCCATTGGAGAAGAAAAACCCGATATTTATGTTCATTCATCGCGTAAATGAGAAAATTGGCTTGGCTTGCCTGGCTTGGCTTGGCTTGCTCGGTTAAGTAGAAAATAAGCACCGAAAATCGGAGAGAAGAAAATATGTTATGAGCATGTGCTTGAGAGATATAGGTGGCCTAAATAAGGGAGAAAAATAGCTCGAGTTGGAGTTATTGTCCTTTCGAATAAGTATTGCGTCGTATTTTTTGGTACTAAAATTGGCAAAATAACGTTTTTACTACAACGAAACGACACTTATATAATATCGATCGATGTAGTTTTGCAAAAGCCGATTTCCCGTGATGTAATACATATATTATGTACATATGCATCCAGAAATATTTCTTTCAACAGAAGGAAAATCGATTTCCTAATTTTGTAGGAAATCTTATCCATTTTTGCTTTGATTGAATGGAATGATAGAAAAAACGAAAATATCTATTATTAATATTACAAAAAATATTTTGAATGGGACGGAGACGGAACAGGTCATGTCATTTTGATTTTGACATTCTTATAGTCCGAAAAAAGTACGTTTTTTCGTCCGACTTTCTCTCCATTAGTCGTTGCAATTTACGTAAGGAGAAAGTTCATACGTTGAGTTTTTAGACAGCAAACTTTGGGGCATTGTGAAATCTCGGCTTCTTTTGAAGGCTTCCACTACAATTCTGACTCACGGGAATTTTCCCTTTAATATTTACTTTGGTGAAAGTAACAAACTACTTTTCCCAGTGAACTATTCTTTGGGGCAATATGAGACTAGCAAGAAATGAATATGGCATTGGTCAAATATCCCTTAATTTAATCTCCTACATGCGTTTAGTTACCTCAATGAAGGGAATATTGGAATTTTTCTAGTTTTTTACAGGCAAGTCTCCTTGTGAAGGTTATCGCAACTCAAGGACTTGGGTTTAAAACCTTTCGTTTCAATGAATAATAATGAATTTTATGACGTGCCAGTTATGTCTAATTAAGTAGTAAAAAGTTTTCCTCTGTGTCCTGCCATTGCCATACAATCTCTACTAATTAGGACTTAAATTCCAAGCTGTTGCACCTGTTTCATAAAAATTACTGTTCTTGTATCGTGTCCGTGTATCCCATCTAAATGTAAATTTTCCTGTGTGCGTTACTGTTCTGACTTGCTCCCGATTGGTTTGACATGCATGTTTGGATCACTAAATTATTTCACGCTGTTTTATGGCTTCGCATTGTTCTTATATGAAGCTTATTGTAAGTATTCCGTCCGCCGACTAACTGACTGACTGTAAGCTTTGTTCCGCTCTGCTTGCATGTTCGTTCTATTCTTACGAAGTTGGATTGAATTGGGGTTTACTAAACCAATCTTCCCTCATGTTAATGTCAGACCAGACCAGGCCAAACCCAAACCCCACTCTTTTTATGATCACCAGTTGAAATTCCATTAGAAAAAACTTGCTTCGTAATGTTGTATATTTTTTTTACTCGCAACATGTTCAGTTTTAATACATATGTGCATATGCATCGGTATTTCAAACGGGAGGAAATGATCAAGGCGGATGTTCGTAAAAAAATATTTCATAAATATGGCGGTCCTGCATGCTCACTAAATATGTTTGAAATTCATTAGCTAATTTAATTTTTAATTAAATTAAAACTAAATTCTTGAATTTGAATGTAAAAGTAAAACTTGTGGCACAGCATTGACGTGGCACTGTGTCCAACTAAATAATGTGTTTGGAATGATTTTAACCCACAAGTCAAGTTAGTTATAACTGCGTGACTCGGGCAAAAAAAACCTTTGATATCATTTGCTTATTATTACTCTGTCTCTTCAGTATAAACCTTTTTTTTTGCGTTTATGTTGTAGACCTTGGTATACGATACGAAGTACATAGGTAGTTTCAGAGTAAATTACGACTGTAAGCACATCTCAAACATTGGACTCGAGTATGAAACCTTATACTTTGTGGATTACATGTTGTGTGCAGCAGAAGGGAAAAATAAAAATATTCCGTTTCGTGTTGCTAGCCATAAGGGAAAACTATTGGGATCTATAGTCACAGAACAAATGCTGTAAAATCCTCCCTAAGAGCTTATAAATGCATGTTCTTTTTTCTCAAACAAAAAAAACGACGCAACCAAATAAATGTACTCTCCTCTATGTTGAGTTTTGTTTTCAGTTATCCTTCTTAATGCGATGAATAGATAGGAATTTTTGTTGGGCTTTCTCGAATGCCCTAAAGCAATCGATTATTCATACTCGTCCTTTTTTTTAATATTCGTGTTTGTGTAGAAATAGTAGTTCCATTTCTACATTCCTTTCAATAAGGTTCCAAGAATGTAGGGCCTTGCATTGCATTGCATAAAATTTAAGGAAAAAATGGACTAAATTAATAATCATTTTTAGTGGCGAAGTTGACAAGTGCAATTGTACAAGTAAAAGTTTGAATGTAATATAACGGAGCAGTTTATTTGATTGCCGTGTGCCTCTCTGTTTTTTAATTATTTGACAAAGGAAGGGGATTCCACTTCTACTTCACCTATTCAAGAAGAAAAAGTCCAAAGACGAAGAAGAAGAAGGAAATAGAAAAGAAAACGCTTTTTCGCCAATCTCGTCATCGACTCAAAGTGAAATTGGGATCTCTCCTGACTGCCTTCAAATTAATAATATGGATAATTTCGTAGTGGACGATCGAGGTTCAAGCGTGCCTCCTCCGCCACCTCAGTCTTCGGAACCTGGAGAAGACATTGTTGAACCTGTGAATTCATCTATGCCTATGGAAAATGACAACGTTATCAGCAGCAATAATGTATACAATAATAGTACTCGGTGTCTGGAACCTGTGGGGAGGATGATCATTCCAAGAGCGTAAGTAGTAATTATTTAAAATTTTAAAGTTTCCATTTTTTGCCATTCATTTTTTGCAATATTTGGGCTCATGATGTGGGGATTACCTAATCTGATCATGTACGAGATTAAGATAAGTTCATGAAAAGAGTTTGGAATTAAGAAGAACTATTATTGAAATTTAACGGGGGCGTGTGTAGTGCTTTCATTGTATCTTCCATACATGCTGAGCTAAAAATTTATTGGTTGAGTGATGGCTCTCTGAATTTTATGATTTCATCATCAAATCATTTTCAACATGAGATCAGTCTTGGCTCGTTAAAATAAAGTGTTAACAGGACACGCAAAGAATTAATGAGTAGGACGCAACAAGAAATCATGGGCTACATTTTGATGAAAGTCCTTTTAGTCATTAATAAAATATTTATGCTTTCCTGTCTCCATTTTTTATTTGGGCAGCTTGTTCAAAAACTAGCGTCTTGACAGTAGGGATTTTTAGAATTGCTTCCTCGACGAAAACACTGAAAGTGAGACATTAGTTTTTGTTAAACAATCACATTAAGATTCAGTATTTATGGATTTATTTCATGAAGAACCATTCAAAAAATGTATTTGCTGTGCGAATATTTGTATTTTATACGATTCCATGTTTTTGGAGATTTTGTAGAATAAATATAAAAAAATTAAAACATTTATGTAGAAATATATTATTTTCGTAATGGAAGTTTCAGAGAAACTTTTGTACAAGAAAACTTGTCAGGAAGGATTTTTCCATACATTCTATTTATATGAAGGGAACATGTAGGATTAAACAAAAAAGGGTTCCCAAAGATGAGGGCAGGAGCCTAGCCCTGTCCCTGTGCTCATTTTATTTTGTGGGGGAAGTAAGCGATTCATTTCATTTGGTTGCTGCAGCTGTACATGGCTCTAGCAGATGCAATTCCGTAATGGAACAGTCAAAGTCGAATGGAAAGAAAAGGGTCAGAAGGATAGAGTGAAGGTCTCACGTTTTCATTTTTTCTCATAGATTTAAGTAGACTTTGGCTTAGGAGAAGAAGAAGAACACTTGTGTAGCTTAGGTTAATAGGTACTCACATGATGCTGCTTTGCTCTTCACTGAAGGTTCACATTTTAGCTTTTTCTCTATATGCCCCATGATCATCATTTGAGACTGGAAGGCTATATGGAAGCTTTTGTTATATGTATGCATTGCAACTTGCAACATGTTCAAATGAAATGCGTTAGGTTTCATGAGTAATAATTGAGTAATGATTAAATAAATTAAGTTGAAAATTATTCGTGCATCGTATTGATAGTCAAAGTTTAAGCTTAAACCACAAAGACAAACAAACATAAGTGGTGATAGTAGTGATGTTCATGAGTTGAATGTTCAGTTCTGGGTACTGTGCGCTTGCTAGACAATTAGCTGGAATTACCCATTCTGAAATGTGTGTCGCAATTTACGTAATTTGGCATCACAATCATGTCACATAAACGTATGAACTTAAATTATCGTGCTTTCGTGGCTGAATTAAATTTCTATAATAGAAATAATTAATTAATTTTCCCAGGATGGATGTGAATCCCTTCGCCACACCCAGAGATTTTAGCGCCTTAAAATCAGAACAAGCTAGACTGGAAAGTTTCTCCCAGCCACCTGGATGGCCGATTCCTTTTATCAGACCTGAAGATTGTGCACGTGCAGGTTTCTTCTTCCTTCAAGATGGTGATAAAGTTCAGTGTGCGTTTTGCCGTGGAGTTGCTGGAGAATGGGAACAGGGAGACAATCCAATGGCAGAACACAGAAGACATTTCCCAAGGTGCCCTTTTATTTGTGGCCTTCCTGTAGGCAATATTGAATTGGGTCAGGAAGAAATGGGAGCAGTATCGAGTAGCCAAGAGGAAGGTGCTGGGATGGATATTTGCGGTCCTTATACTCCAGATTTGAGTCAGCTTAATTTGGCATCTGATCAACCAGGTAATTTTTCACTTTAGTTTTTATTTGCAAATTTTTGGTTTTGTTTGAACTTTTGAACTGAGTAAAACCATTTTTCAGCGTCTGTTAGGGGAGCACAACCGTTGGGAGGAAATGGGAATGAGGTAGTAACTAGCTTGGGTATCAAAACTTGTGGAAATGGACCCGCTCACCCTAGTCTTGTCACTGTTCACTCAAGAATAAAGACATTTACTAACTGGCCAGCGGAATCTGGACCTACGTGATTCTCAATAAGGGAGATAGTTTTGTGAAGGAAGTGAGCCAAATTAAACCTCCCGTTATCTCAAAATCACAGAACCAGGTGAGACAAATGCTGTCTTTGAAACGGCATGCAATTGGTTTTGATGAAGCAAGGAGAAACTTTAAGATTACAATTTTGGATCCACAGTATTTGAAACGTCAAGCCTTGACTAACGGAAACCCACCACGTAGAGTCTCAGACCAAGAGCTTCGAGAATTAATTGATACGCCAATCGTACAGGTACGAAAAACTTGGACAAATTATATTCAAATCATTCATCTATTTTATCATGATTGCGGCTAACCAATTCAATTTTGATTTAAATAGGCCGCTTTAGAAATGGGAATGGAACTCGGCAAGGTGAAGAGTGCTTTGCAACGAAAAATCCAGCAGACTGGTCAACCATTCCTCACGACGGAAGCACTGCTGGAAGCTGTGCTTGGACGGGACTCGGAATATGAATCGGATTCGGAACCAAGAGCTTCGAGAATTAATTGATACGCCAATCGTACAGGTAAGAAAAAACTCGTCAGATTATATTCAAATTAATTATAAAAATTCATTTTATCATGATTGCGGCTAACCTATTCAATTTTGATTTAAATAGGCCGCTTTAGAAATGGGAATGGAACTCGGCAAGGTGAAGAGTGCCTTGCAACGAAAAATCCAGCAGACTGGTCAACCATTCCTCACGACGGAAGCACTGCTGGAAGCTGTGCTTGGACGGGACTCGGAATATGAATCGGATTCGGACACGGATACTGATGATAATGACGAAGAGGAGAATCTGAGCCCCGCACCGAGGCAGAGACCATCATGTCCTCGACCTAACAACACCTCCAGTGCATTGAACATGGCTTCATTTAATGGTATTGCAACTGGCAGCTCTTCTGAAGCATCTTCCTCTAGCTCATCATCGTCATCATCCTCAGAACACTCAAGTGGAAGTGGTGATGAGGAAACGATAACCTCATCTGCATTAAGACCTCCATCAAAAGCAAAATCAACTGGGAGCGCACGAAGTGCGAGTGGAGACAGCGGAACATCTTCCATGACCCCAGAATGTGTCAGTTGTGAAGAAGATGAGGAGGCAATGTCTACTAGTTCGTCGGAGAAAGGTAAGATTTTGAACTTGTTTAAATTCGAATTTGGTAATTTTTTCGGATTCTGAATTCACAAAACTAATTTTTCATTAATTTTATTTCAGATAATGATCTCGAAGAAGAAGTGCGAAAGCTTAGAGAGCAAACTCTGTGTAAAATATGTATGGATAACCAAGTTGGCATCGTATTTCTTCCATGTGGTCATTTAGTGTCATGTACGCGTTGTGCAACCGCTCTATCAAATTGTGCTTTGTGCCGCCAGCCAATCAAAGCTGTTGTCAGAACTTACCTGTCATAGATTTAAGTTTGTTTCCAGTGATTTTTTTAAAGATAAATTCAAATTTAAAGTACATACAATCACAATCAGTGAAAGAATAAAATTCAAGTCATATGAATATATAAATTCCGCAAATCAGTTATTTTTAAATGAAATTCGTATAAACGGAAAAGAGAAAGTCATCACTTTTCCTGTCACTTGGAAATGACTGTGATGACATCCACCTCGTTCAAGTTGTATCTTTTTTTTGAGATCTGATCTGATACATGATTGCTTTTTTTGTAACTTTTATCTTGTATCTATCCAGCTTTAAGTGTATCATTTATTTGTAGGTTTTATGTACATAGGTTAGTTAGATATGTATTATATTATAATTTAGGTATTTTATCTCATCCAAATTATATAGTATTTTTCAGTTTCTTTCTTATTATAAGTAATCGATTCGACGTTTTCGCTACTTATTACAATAATAAAATTAACTGAATTGTATGATATTCAAATCTAATACTTTAATGCATTCTAATGAGACTTATTTAAGCGCCAACACGTAAAAGCTAAATATGAATGATACACACTCTCGCAAAAACAAATTACAAAATGTATGAAATATAAATAAAATTGTTTGCTGAATGAGCAACAGTAGCGATTGCCGATTGCGCAAATGTTAAAACAATCTCGTTTGCAATTCATCCAATTTTACTTTTTATTCTACTTTGCATTTCCATATCTATCGTCTGATGGATGGCTTTTATCACTGCTCGGATGATCGAGAGAAGCTCATTTTTTGTATGCATTTTAGCCTGTCGCGTAACATTCTGTTTATGAAGAAATATTAAAATAATTTTGCATTTTTTTCCGTCTCTGATTTGACATGCATAGGTATTTCTCATCTTCATTCACATTTCACAGTTATTCTATTCACAGCGTTTTAAGAAATGGCACCTACGCTTGTCCTGTCCNAACAATCTCGTTTGCAATTCATCCAATTTTACTTTCTATTCTACTTTACATTTCCCTATCTATCGTCTGATGGATGGCTTTTTATCACTGCTCGGATGATCGAGAGAAGCTCATTTTTTTCATGCATTTTTGCCTGTCGCATAACATTCTGTTTACGAAGAATATTAAAATAATTTTGCATTTTTTTCCGTCTCTGATTTGACATGCATAAATATTTCTCATCTTCATTCACATTTCACAGTTATTCTATTCACAGCGTTTTAAGAAATGGCACCTACGCTTGTCCTGTCCTGTCCCAAAAAAAGGTAAGAAAAAATCTGCATCGTCTCAGTCAGTCTCATCTCTAAAGAATTTTTTAATGATCATGCTTGTCATCTTGCCTTCTCTTCCTCGGCAGCGAAAGTGAACTCGAGCTTTATCTAAATAATTCTGGTCTTAGCTAACTTTTGACTGTGCTGTGATTTTTGTGAATGTGCATTGTTCAGCCTTCTTTCTGACGTATGTATTTTGGCAAAAGACGTATATGAATAATGCCTGAAGCTATTTCAAACTGTCGAATACAATCCCATTCGCATTTTTTTACTCAAATTTAGAGGTACCATGCATCCCATTGTATAACAGCTTAACTCACTTTTTCGTGAGCTCATCTCATCATTATCATCATGATGAAAAAGGTGACAGAAAGCCGCAGCACCAGCTGCTACCAATAAGTATTTTAAGCTTTCCCTTCCCTTCTTCCTCCTGTCAAAAAACTTTTTGCCGACAAATAGTCATGTGAAAAATGAGAAGTTATTTCTGCAAAATGAATATACAGATTTGGTCAATTTTATACACATTTGATTTGAGTTTCAAAGAATTTACAGAAAAATGAAACTGGAAAAAACTGGAAATACACACTGTGGAAAACGAGAAGTTATTGATCCACACAAAAAATTTTTGTATTTCAAAAGTGTAGCAAAAACGAAATTGATGTGATGTGTTCACTTTGCACACATAATATCTGCATAATAGACCGTATCTGCAAAATACCTGTGGATTCTATTCCCTTCTTTGTTATGTGACAGTTATACATGGCCAATGAATTGGTTTAGTGACTTGACTTGACTTGGTCATTTACTTTTTATTGAAAACACTACAATTCAATACAAAGTTAAAGTGGTCTACAAAATGATTAAAGGAGGAAGTCTGTCATGTGAATAGTAAATGTTTTGCTGTCTACTCTTGCGTCAATTGTGTCTGGTGTGTGCGTGTAAGTAATTGTGCATTACAGAGTAAAGGAATGCTTAATGAAGCGGATGAGGAGGATATGAGGAAGCAAGATTTGCAAAGCATCAAGTAAGTTATGTTAAAATGTTTGTTTGAAAAAGTTATTCCTATTTGTCATAATAAGGTAGGCATATATGCACATGTATTCATCAAATCAAATCAGTCACAATATATTTTTGTACATACGAAGCATGCTTTTGTGATTGTGGTGGGAGGAAACTGAAATGAAATGGTCTCATTTTTCTGCAATTTTTGTTGCAACTTTGATTATATTACTCTGAGTGAGTGCAATTAATTTGTGTGTGGCAGTTTTATTGAGACTGGCTTAAAAACTGAAGCCAAGCCACACGACTAATTGTGAACTTACACAACACAACACAAACTCATTTTAATAACCGCATCATATAAACAGTGTAAATGAGTAACTGCAGAAAATCTTTAGGAATTCTCGTCAGTTTCATTCAGCTGCCTCTTCGATGACTAAAAATGCTCTCCAGTAAAAAGAAATAATAATGAGTCAAGAAAAAGTGATAAAACTTGGTTGGGTTTTCACTTCAGTGATGGTTTCCCAATGGATAAAATTACATTCGCAATGCGAAGCTTAACAAAGTTATATTTGTTTATATAAATAACTTGATTCTTGATCTGTGACTCATTAATTTTCAAAGGAAAGGAATATTTCGTTTAGCAATCACACCACTCATGGACCAAAGTTTAACTTGTCTTGTTTGATCATTCTCTGTGGAAAGAATTTTTTCCTGCTTCTGCTTTTTCATATCAATCTTTGTTCACCAAAACGTTTTTGCTTCCGTCCGATTAGTTTTCTTTGTGAGTGGGTATTGGTGGAAATTGTAAACTGGAACACTGGAAGTCTTCTATCAACAGAATGAGTAGGAAAACAAGATCGCGTAACACAATACAATTGTTCTGATGTTCTTTGCAACTTTATCAAATCCAATTATGATGGATATTATGGAAGTGAGTGGCAGCTTCCACTTTTCCTCTTTGTTTGTGAAAGTGATGATGTGCTCGTAAACATTGAAGGCGGCACACAGGACGATTCCGGTATGATAAAATGAAATAAAAAGATGATAAATCTCTTTCTGTGATTCCATTCCAATTTGTTTATTCATAAAATGAGGTGAAATCAGAACATGAAAGAAACTCTGGACTTTTTTTTACCACGTAACATGAATCACATCTTGTTTAGAAGGCTAATAAACATTTTACGGGTCATGTTTAATGAAGATTAGAAAGGAAGCAAACAAATTTTTACTGAGAGAAAAACGAAAAACCGCTTTTATGCATTACGCATATTTACAGTTTTCTTCTTTTTTTGTTTGTCCGGTTTCACATGTCAATCTTTTGTATTTCATTCTACCTTACTAAATTCATTCATTAAAATTATACCCCTAAAGTACTACTGCTATGGCACCACTTTTCCCCTTTGTTTGTGAAAGTGATGATGTGCTCGTAAACATTGAAGGCGGCACACAGGACGATTCCGGTATGATAAAATGAAATAAAAGGTGATAAATCTCTCTCTGTGATTCCATTCCAATTTGTTTATTTATTTAATGAGGTGAAATCAGAACATGAAAGAAATTCTGGACTTTTTTTTATCACGCAACATGAATCACATCTTGTTTAGAAGGCTAATAAACATTTTACGGGTCATGTTTAACGAAGATTAGAAAGGAAGCAAACAAATTTTTACTGAGAGAAAAACGAAAAACCGCTTTCATGCATTACGCATATTTACAGTTTTTCTTCTTTTTTTGTTTGTCCGGTTTCACATGTCAATCTTTTGTATTTCATTCTACCTTACTAAATTCATTCATTAAAATTATACCCCTAAAGTACTACTGCTATGGCAGAAAAAATAGATTCCTTCACTTATTCGTATTTTTAACCTTATAAAAGTCAAAACCTTTTAAGGAAAATGGAATCAAAATTAGGTATCTCACACAAAACATAAATAATCTTTAAGTAGTTTAGTCTAGTCTAGCCTGTACATCTACGTAGTTTTGTAAAACAAATTTGAAGGACATGCGATACAGTGGGAAATCAGCGACCTGGCTAAATTCAAATCCCACCAGAGCAAGAACAAGAAGTCAATTCAATCAATTCTTATCAATCTAAATGCCATTGCCTCTAGAGACCATTTGAGTATCATTAGACGCTTCCAATTTTTCCATGATGGATCAAATTAAGGTTCGTTCGTCATACATTCTAGGTCAGGTTGGATTGTTTGTTGAATTGAAGAAGATGAACAAAGAAAAACTTCGATCATGATATTGCGATGCGATTGACGCCGACAAAAATTGACTATACCTTTTTGATAATCATGAACATAAACCTTGAATCTTGTTTCTTCTTCAATGCAATGCAAATAATCCCTACGAGTAATTAAACATAACATAACATGAGCAACATATTATTTACCCTCAACCTTAACCTCTGGCGACGCACGACTACGACTAGAGCAAAAAATGTTTTTCTTTGCTCGCTCGCTCGCCTGTTTGTTGACTGCTTAACCGATTAAATGTAATCTCTATCAAAAAGGACAAAATTAATACGCTTCGCTTGTAACTTGTATTAGTATCGCTAATCAATTATTTAGTCCAGTCAGTGCAGCATAAACAAAGGTGAAG